>CAWUFW010018938.1:0-203640 GCA_963921515.1 Calotriton arnoldi | reverse complement strand
TGCACGCAGCACCAATACATTAGATATATAACTTCATACACAAGACATGCATCGCCCCCTTTAAGTAAGATCATCGTACCAGCGACCCATAACAATTATCAGCACACAGAGATTCAACAGCCCGTGAATATCTCTCATATGAGCATTTCATAGAAGATATCACTCCAAGATAGCACCCATAGTAACAACCAAAACTTCCTCATACGAGCTTGTCATACTAGATACCACTCCAAGATGGCACCCATAGTAACAACCAAAACCTTCCCATATGAACTTATCATAGAAAACACCACTCCAAAATGGCACCCATAGTAACAACCAAAACCTTCCCATATGAACTTATCATAGAAAACACCACTCCAAAATGGCACCCATAGTAACAACCAAAACTTGCCAATCAATGCAGTGATTAAACAATTAACGCCCCACCCAGAAGCAGGCCACTCCTATAAAAGGAGACAGAATTTTCACTTCCCCACCGGCGGAGACAGCGAGAGGCACACAGGTGACACAGCCCAGATGTACCGAGAGAACCGTGAGTAACTAAGGGGCAAGATCAGTCCAGGACAGATCCTGCACATGGCAGCATCCTCTCCCTTCAATTTCTAAAAACCAACTGTGAGTTATAACTTAGAGCCTTAGGAAGCCCTGTAAAAATGACACATGTGGTTTTCTGTTTTTTCTTCCTTCCCATTATAGCTCTCAAGTGACCCTCCCTGATCTCATGGGATCTTACCCTACCTACTAAGGGGTGAGACATATTATCTAAGTGCTTACACATAATAACACAGTGTCTCAAGGTTTGCCATCAATGGTAGGGCCTAACGGTATTATTTACCTAGATTTAAAAGGTTCACAAGCTTACTGGATAATAGAACCTTTTCACTTTTGAATTTTTGACTCTATTTATACGATTCACGCCTACTCGATATAACCAGGGTATGTTCACAAATAAAAAATAAAAATACTGATACAGAGAACAACCCTGACACCATTCTCTGAGCACTAATCATTGATCTTATATGTCTGTCTGTCTGTCACCTAGTTATAACCTCCTTTTTAACAACTTTTAGAAAGATCACAGCACCTTTTAGCTCACGTATACATACCGCTACCATTAACAGCAATGATCACGCTATGAACTACAAGCACCTGGCCCTCCAATGGAGAACCCAGACCTGAGCATAATTTCCATTGGTATTAATACCCTAATGGCAAATTGTATCTTTGTTTTTTGACTCTTGTCGTTTCAGAATCTCTACTCCTTTCATTTATACGGGGGCACCGAAATTTTCAGGCCACTGTAGATATAAATTTCTTATTCGGTCCTGACGAAGCGCCCTGGATCTCCCCTGAGACCACTGAAGCACGAAACATGTTGACCATAACATATGCCCACTAGGGACATATAATCACCCAGCTACCAAGGGACATAAAACCCCTTAAAGCAGCTCCATACACTTTGTTTTAATAATGACAGAGGGATCACTTTATTAAAAATTAATCACTCTCCCTCCAGTCATTTTTTAATACACTTTCTAGGACTTCACTGCCACTTACACCCACGCACCCATACGACTTCATCAAAAGATCTCCGAAAAAGAGACCCTTCGGGGGACCCGTAGGGCATTGCAGCGCTGGCCCGACAAGGAGCAAAAGCCCAATGATGAAGCATGACATCCTTCGGGGTGTGTGAGGGCATCAAGATGAGGACACCCTGCCTCCCACAAGCAGAGTAGCACACGACAAGAGTACCCCCTACTTCCCTCCTCTCCATCTCCACTCAGGAACGGTGACTCCCTTTGGTATAAGTTTAATTTCGGGAGCACGGGTCACCGGACCTTTTAGAATAGCTCCTAGAGTCCCCCTCTTTTGATAATCAGGAGTATATAGAATACGTACATTTTGATTCATTATTGAATACGATCTCTTATCCTTGGATATTGTGACTGATAGAGTCTTGCCACTGAATCTGGCTTTATGTTGACTGATATTTGAAGAGCGCGATATTTACATCTCTGCACTTGACAAGATGGGGCTGGCTGATTTAACTCATCTGGCATCATGACGATCCTAATTTATTGAAGTTTGTGGTTTTCTGCCTGGATACTATGGTAAATAGGTATCGGAATCCATAAAAATGGATATCGATGGTGATAGGTGCGCGTCATTGATTCTTGACATGTATTTACCGATATCCTTAGAGCGATAGTATTCTCTCTGCTCATTACAAGATGGCGTCGGTTTCATATGACCCGGGGAGACTCGTGTCCCCTGTCTATGTCTAGTGCCTCTCATTCTCGTGGGCTGTGTGAATTAGCTCGCGGTAAGCGGCGCTTCACACATTTGCGAACTCGGAGAAGAATAGAGAGGGACTAAAGCATTTCCCTGCTTCCCGGTAAGGAATTATTTGGATTTCAAATTAGGGACATTAGAATGGGTGTGACTGGCCGATACTTACAGAAGGATGGTCTTTTAATACGCTACCCCGTGCTTTTCTTCCACCCTTGTTTGCATTCGAAACGGGACTGACACACTTCCCCTTACTGGGAGCAGTGCCAGGCCACGGCTTATTGGTGGAGGGGCCATAGAGATTTGAAATACTTTCACGCTCTACAGCCTTTTTGGTAAGGACAATTGGAATTTGATGTCACTCTACTGCAAGGTTGCATTTGGTTTATTCCGGGTGTATGACAGAGACATTCTTTCGCTTTCAATTTAGGATCCGACCCTGAAGTTTGGTGTATACCACTCTTACAAGGGGCATATTTGTTATGTATAGATGACCAGAGGAAACCTTATTGAAGTTTACCTTACAATACATGGACACAATTTGTATTTGATTATCGTTTGGGAAGGAATTATCACCAAAAGAGAAGTAGGTGTAAGATTGTTTTTTTGAAAGGATGTACCCATCATATTTAGATGACGAAACTTTGAGATTTTGGATATTTACTCTATTTCCTCATTTATCTTCAGGTGTCACAAATAGAAGATTGAGGTATTTTTTTGATGCCCACTTGTGTGCATGTCCATTGGTAATAGGTTAGATGTGTGTAGCACTCTCCACGTGTACTTGGGACTTCTTATTACTCTTGCTGATTCACAAATAAGTCACAAACAATGTAGGATTTTATAACTATGGTTAGCTTCTCATACCTTTTAGGTGACACTTTTACCCCGTAATTTGGTGAAAATTATAAATGACATATTGAATTGAGTATTTAAGGGAAGTGCATGGGTTTCCACCATGAGCATGAAGAATATGGAATACCCAATACATGATTGGGCTCCAAAGGTCACGGTGAAGTGTATTTTCTGCATTGTATACACCTTATATTCGTATGGTGCCACAATAGTTTTTTTCTCTTATCTTAGCCTTGAAAAAGTCGAGGGACGGTGTGCCCCCAGGTGACGAAACACTTGTTGGCTAAGTATTCATCAGAACAAAAAAGAAAAAAAGAAATAAAGAAAAGAGAAACTGAATAAGATTGACTGTTTACTTGGGTTTTACATACATGTGGACTATAATTCTAGCGTGTGCTGGGGACCGTGTTTTTGTTGTTCTGTTGGCTTAGGCCACACCATAGGGAGAAATGTGGTTCTTCCTACCTTGCAGCACTGCTGTCAATACTAGGGACAGGGCTTATCAGCTTGTGGATTTTCCCTGGGGTGCTAATTACCTATAGAAATACCACCTACACGTAACGAAACTCTTGAGAATGTGGGCCGACCCTGACCACAGAGCTAGCAGCAGCGAGGAGGAAGGCTCCAGCTCCTCTGAGTCCAACAGCAAAGGTGAAAGCCTAGAATGGGGCCTGCCAACCCAGGGGGCAGCTAGGGAGTGCTCGTCAAACACCCCGGTTAGCCTTGAGGAAAGCCCCGTAGTCACAATGCTCATAGGCAAAGCACTTCCTGGTGGATACAGGGGTGGCTAGGTCAAGCCTAGGGGAAGGAGCAGTCGCTATATTAAAGACCACCGCCACGATACAGGGGATCTCTGGATCCATGGACAAGGTCCCTCTCACTGAACCCCTCGAGCTGGAAATAGGAGGAAGTAAAATCAGGAAACAGTTGTTGTACTATCCATCGTCCCCAATCATTATATTGGGACAGGACCTATTATCCAAATTGAGGATATCCATCCAGCTCACTGAGAATGGAACTATAGCTTGTTCCTCCCTTGGACTCTCCCCCCTAGAGTGCGGAACAACAACATCCACCCATTGCTCTGGGATACTAGCCAGAGCAACCCCGGACCATTGAGTGCTTCTCAGAGGAGCAGTCCGTGGTTATTTGGGAAATCTCTTAAAACTGTATGGCCTAGCATGACAGTGGACCGGCTGGGCACACCATTGCTTGGTAGAAACAGCTAAAACAGAAGCATGTAGGGCGCGCAGGGAAATGGGGACCCCGGATCATGACACGCACAGAACTATTGCATCCCCCAAGGCAAGGAGGGAAGCTGGCTCAGGGCTACCCAGTTCAGCCTTCGCCACTACCCTGTTGCCTCCTCAAAGGAGGAAACAGCCCAGGAGAAGGCGCACATTTCGCGTACTAGGAGCCCCCTCCCTGTTACTCGATACTGGGCCAAGACAAACGACTGCGACAAGAAAGGCAGCATGTCTAACCATCAGGACACCGCCTCAGGGAATTGTCCCTGCTGGTCGCATGGAAGAAATCCATGGGCCGAGAGTGGACAGGCTATCTCCTACATTCCCCATCCAGTGTTTCTGCTGGAGCAACCAAGAAACTGGCAAAAGCACCCCCACAGGTGGTGCCTGATGGGGCAAGAACTCAGCTGTGTAACCCCAAGGGAATCCAACTGAGTGCTTGTGCCAAGAAACCAAAAGGCAGGCGGCCTCAAACCACCACAAGGTCACCCATTTTCACCTAAAAGTATACCACGAATGGAATAGACTGTTATCAGGGCAACTCCCACAGAATCCCTACACACAGAGCAAACCCCAGAACCCCACAGAGTGCAGTAAATCCAGAACCTCAGCACCAGCACCCACTGCACACTCGCTCTAAGGAACTCACCACAAACATAAAAAGGTAACATAAAAACAGTAGGGACAGCACAAAACCTTTAATTTAACAGCAACAGTAGAGATAACTTTAGCTACAAACAGTAGGGAAAATTCAAAAGCTTTCATTAAGACCGGATGACAGCCGTGCTATGTCAACTAGCAATCCAGATTAGAGTTCTCCATCCGAGTGCCCAAAGAAGACCTAGGGCCCCCTCAGCTGTTGATCCCCCGAGGTGGATTAGCTGACTGCGCCTCCGGGGAGAAGACAGTCTGACGAGGGAGCAAGACAGCCCCCAGCGGTGCATGAAAGTGGGCACCCAGATCCTTATGCCCATACCACCAGGGCAAGCCACAGATCAAAAGGACCCCACTCTCCACCGTCTTTCAGGCCTCCTTCAAATGAAGGCACGCCTGTAGCTGAAAAACTGGGTGAATGCTCCGGTGGTGGAAGCCAGAACTTTCAGGCATTTTGGGGAGGGGAGTTCAAAGAGAACACTAGAGTTCCACGTTTCTCACACTACTCCATCACCGAGTCAGTAGATAAATCCACCAGCGAGCAGCCATTTCAATTCGGTTACTCACCACACAAAACCCCACCAGCTGTACACCTGACTCCCCTCTGCGGGCAGCGCATTTGGCTACGTCCTCTGTCCCCCCAAAATGCTTCCATAACCTCCTAAGGTCAAGCAAATGGATCATACCTCGACAGAAGTGATAAGTTCAGAACATCCAGGGTCAAGGGGAGAGGGGAGCAGTGAGAGGCAGAGGGTCTCCACAGTTGACCTTCTCGGCCCGCATCCGGGGCCCGGGGGTGGGCACGCCAGTCATGCCTAACTGGTCAAACTGACACCCATGGGGCTCCATGAGGAAGCATCCAAAGAAGTGGACTGCACGATCCCAGCCATGGCCACGGTCAAGCCACAGGGTCCACTGAACAGCGTCCCAGGAATGGACCCTCAAATCCACGAAAAAAGAACTCAGCTCATAGGCCCCAATCCATTGGAAAGTCCCACCAAGTTCGTTTTCGCCACATCCATCAGATTGGACAACTAAAGTCCCCACAGGATCCTTGACTCTTGCTGAGAGAACACGGCAAGCAAACATAGTCCAGCCATTTTTTCCACTGTAGGTCCCCCAACAAGTGGTCTACACATGACCTTCCAGCAACCTCCAGTATCCTTTGTTTGAAGTGGCAACGCCCAAGAACAGGGAACAGCCCACCGGGACCCACACAAAATAGCCCAAAGGTTCTCGACCCTTCAAGAAGAATGACAGGACCTGGAAATTCGGCCAAATCAGAGAAACCTCGTTCCACGACACATGCAAAGACCCAAGGGGCACGCACATGTCAACGGAAATGTAACCCTAAAAATTAAACATCTCCTCACAATCACACACAGCCTAGTTAGGTCAAAAGGACATCTCAGCACCTGCTAAAACATCATGCTCTAAACAGAATAACCTGTAGAGAAAATACTATCCCCGCTGTAGCAAGATGAGGGAAGAAAAATTATGAATCGCATTAAAATTAGTTCCAATATCCCCAGTCATCCCCAAAATTAAAACGCAGTAAAATTAGTCTACAAATTCCTGGTCGCCCCCAAAATTCTAACTCTCATTGAATTTAGTTTGAAAACCTCAGCAATGCCATTAAAAAATCTATCACCTCCGTCCAATTCCGATAGGAAAATTCGTCCCCAGTAAAACCGTACAGCAGGATTGTTTTACACATGAAACAGTAATGTTCTAATAAATTGCCTAACAAATGTGTTTTTCCAAGTTAACCTACGACCCACAGCTGTAACCCTACAGGTCCGCAATCAAACTGTAGGGGCACAAACGTTGCCGTAACCCATCATTCCTTTAATCTCAAAAGACTTTTAAAATATCAATTGCTCAAGTACTACAAAATTCAATTGACTTTGTGACTTTGTTTTTAAGAGACATTCTTTCTGCACTGCACAAGACAAAAACACCCCTGGGCGCCCAAACAACAAACATTGGGCACCACAGCACTGACCACAGCCACCTGATGCTGGAACACAGACAACGAACAACAAAAGACAGACCCAGATGACAGACATCTCTCCTGAAGAAGATTCTACATTCTACAAATGCTTTTCAAGTTATGTACCCTTATATTTTTGTACACGCTCTCCTTAGCCGGGGTGCTTTCAAACCCCTCCTGAGCGAAAAATGTACACGATTTTGTAATCTCTACTTCTACATGCTTGCAACGCATGCATAAAGACCTCTCTCACCTCACCTACATCTACACTGAACCAAATGCTAGTATTCCTCACGCACTACACAGCACACTCCTACACACACCTGGTATCAGCTCATGAGCAGTATAGGTATACCAACTACGAATAGGACATGTTACGCTTGTTCGTTGATACCTCACACCGTAGGCGCATACAGACTTTACCTATCACAGGAGTTGCCCACAAAAAAGAAAAATGCCTCTTCTATCTGTGCTTATGCAGAATCAGGACACAAATCCAACCTATCTGAGTAGAACCTTGTAGGACTCTAGTAAACATCACCTGGAAGGAAACCAACCCCACTGCATGGTATCTCTACACCGAGCCGAATGACATCCAATCTAAGGTAGACAGAATGCGCAGGAAGGGCACCATAGGGGTGGACACTGTTTGGCCCCGGGACTTTGCAGAAAAAAAGGGTCCTTGAGGCAGCAAGACACCACACCAGTGCACAAACACATCCGCTCCCGCCTCCATCTGTGGACCCAGGGCAGCCCTTAACATCATTGGGGCCACCTTCGTTGATGACAAATAGCCCGCGGGCATGGAATTCCAGTGCAGGGCCGCTCATCTCAATGACGCGGGGGGAAAGAGTCCCATGGGAGGAGGTCAGACAACAGCATAGACCCTCCGTGCCAGGAAATCTGGGATATTGAGATCAATAGGTACATATGGTTGGAGGGGAAGGGGCAACCCCTAATTTTTATGGAAACTCATGTTGTATTATTTAGGTTTCAGAGGCAAAGGAACCATACCGTTGAGCAGTAATGATAATTGTGGCGCGATAATGCATATACCGGACCTGCAATGGGGCACCTCCACATTGATGGATCTGTATTGGCAATGTGAGGACCTTGCCTACACTCAGTTTGTCCCAGGAAGGCATAGCCTCTGCAACCTCGTGACTATACACACCCCAGCCCTGGTTTTCCCTGGAGAAGATCTGTCTGAGTTGTCTCAACATCCGTTACAGAAGAAAACAACTCAGTTGCATCAGGCTCGAAGGAGACGAACTGCCGAGTATTTTGGCTAGGCTCAGTACAAGGACATTCCAGAAGAATTCAGACCGTTCACAGAAGCCCAAGTAAACTACGGAGGATCAAAACCCTTTTTCACCATGCAAACAAAAGCCAATGCCCACTGGTTACAAATAACCAGATGGGAGATGATGAAACTAATAAACAGTACTGAGCTCGGCCTAAACGCTATCAAGGAGGAACTGAGAGCCATTTGCCTTATGGTGATGCAACATCGGTACATGTTGAACTTGATGACCGCTATGGACGGTGGGGTGTGTGCCAAGATTGGTGCTTCCTGTTGTACTTTTATCCCCGGGAATGACCTGGCCAACGGGTCATTAGCCCATGCAATCCAAGAACTGCATTGTCTGCATACCAATATGAAGAAGGAGGGAGGTGCCCCGGAGCAGGACTGGTTGCATAGTATTTTTTCATGGCTCCCCTTATCGGTATCCAAACTACTTACGCTGTTTGCACTGATCCTTATTGCTGTACTTCTGTGATGTGGTTTGCTACAAGTAGGGGTTTCTTGCTGTAAAAAAGCAGTCCTCAAATTAGGTAGTATGCACTTAGCTAGGGAAAATGCAACTGACACTACACACACACACATACAGTTATTTTTTCAAATAACATCACTGTCATGACATACGAGAAGGACAGAGCAGTTGATGAATCAACTAGAGGGGGGAATGTAAGAATGGGTGAATATGATGTCAATGAATGTAATGATATGTGCAGGCCCGACATCGACAATATCAGTAAATGCAGTGTGCACATATGCCATAGCTTGAGCCTGCACAATGCCCGTCAGTGCAATGTCAATGTATACCATAACTTGTGCTCGCACAGCAGCGCCGACATCAGTAACAGTGATACCAATGTATGTAATAACCCATGCTCGTACGATAATATTATTGTTGCTAATAAGAACAATTTCATTGTACGTTCAGACCAAAGCAAACATAACCTTGTTAAAACCAGTACGAACTATGTCAATGTACAAGATGACCACTGTAAACGTAATGTTGATAATGTTGATAAAAATGATACCAGTGGCTGCCATATTTTTTTTAGGAGTTCTGATGAGCTCACATCATTGCTGTCAGATTCACCAAGGGCAACCTCTCCATCAACCCTGAGTCAGAGGTACGTGGTCAGGCAGATCCGTGACCCATGCCCACACCTATCGAGTAACAGGTCGCAGGTGGGGGTCCCCCATAAACCAAAGACAAACATGCACCCAGGGAAAACTCTGATGGATTCCACAGATAGATAGTTGCACCACAAAGAAGTCCGAGATAATTGACCTCAATAAAATCGATTCGGCCAAAGGCTCGCATTCCCCAGAAATACCACAAGCTGGATGCCACATATAGATAGGTACACTGAACCAAACAGGACATAACATGCTCACCACACATAGTGATCACGTGCTCCTCACACCGGGCACCTGGACACATACACACTGGCCCACATTAGTTCTCCAGGAGGACGAGAGCCACCTGCGTCCTTATCAGATGCGCACATGTGATTGATTTGTGACTAAGATACTCTTTAGGAATGTAGAGAACATTTTATTGTGCCTCATGAACTGTATAAATTGACGGACAAAACTTTGTATATCGAGAAATTTTGAGCAGATGCATTCTGTCCAGGCTCTCCTGGCCGCAGCGTTTAATTAAACCTTGTTCCTGTTTTGCCAAACGCCTCTTGTCTTTTCATTTATTTAAGGTAAGTTCCTATCTGAGCAACAATATTAATAACAAAGAACCAAAAGTCCATTCATAATATATTTATACTGTTAAACTACTTACTGATGCAATGACAGAAGAGGTTAAATATATAACTTCACAGAAAGCAAAACAATTTTGAAACCATATGGGCTATACCTACAGCCAAGAAATTTCATTGATAGAAACTATAAACCGGAATTGTACTAAATATTATTCAAATGCATGCTATGGGAGGGCAATTAAAAAATATAATTTTGTAATAAATATAAATGAGCACAACCACCCCCAAATGTTACAGAAATAGAAATTAGAGAAATCTTACAAGATATAAGGGAGGCAAGCACTAGCTAGCTACCAGGAACCTACAAGCAAAATCCTGAAATACATACTACCCAGAGTCCCCATACATGTAACAGGCCAACTACCACCTATCCCCACTTTAAACCATTTAATTGCGTAAAATAAAAAAGCCACCAGCGATACCCCACCTGCCCCTAGAACATACCAAGCTATACATATACCTGACCATTTAAAATGAATCAATAGGGCCTTATTTTGAGTTTGGCGGCCCAATGGACCGCCAAACCCATAGTGGAAGTGTGGCTACCGCCGCACCGGTGGTCCGACAGCCCTATTACAAGTTTGGCAGTCGGACCACCATGGGACCACTGCTGCCGCCAGGGATCCTTGAACCCTTGCAGTCTTGCAGTGGTCTGAGGCCCCTAATATGCTGGTGGTGCAGCTGAGGCACCATCAAGCATATTAGGTGTTTCCTCCGCGCCACAGTTTTCATGGCGGTGAGCGCACCATGAAAAGTGTGTTGGTGAGGAAACAAAGGGGGCCTTACAGGGCCCCCTGTTGCCTCTGCGCCAGGGAATGAATACAGGGGGCACATAGTGTGCCCCCCTGTATGCATGCACCCCCAGTTCCTGCAGGGCATGGACTTAACAGTCCATACCCTGCAGGAGCCTGCAATGGCATTCCCATTGCGGTGCCTTGCTAAGGCTCACGTATGAGCCTTAGCACTGCACCTATGTGGGCCAGCCGCCGCAGGACCGCCTGACCTGGTTTCCAACCGGAATCCGGCAGCGGATCTCATTATGCCTTTGGCAATGTGGCAGTGGGGCGCTGGTGTGGCGGCCCGCTGCCACACAGTCAAAGTCATAATAAGGCCCATAATGAGAAGCCCTACCTTTTACATAATAATTTAAACAATAAAAAACAAATCTTAATTTTCGCCACAGCAAACAACTTAATGAAACGTACCCAATGCCAAGCCTGGATGATGAATGGAACCTTCAAAATGTGTCCCAAACTATTCACTCAAATATACACCATGCATGGTGAATATGAAAACACCAATGTCCCTTTCATATATGGTTACTACCAAACAAACAAAGCAGCACCTACTATGAAAAACTAAACTAATATTAAACAACATACAAATAACCACTACCCCAAAAAATTATCATAGACTTTGAACAAGCGAAGATGCAAACAATTAAAAAAATATACCCCCACACAGCCAAACAAGGCTTTTACTATCACTTTAATCAAAGTATATGGCAACACCTCCAAAAGGGCCTTATTACAAGTACGGTGGTCCCAGGACCACCATACCTGTGGTTGCGGTCCAACCACCGCAACCTAGGCGGTCACACCACCACCTGCCTGCTATAACACTGCCAGGATCTTGGATCCCGACAGTGCAGCAGAGACGAAGGTGGCTGGGAATGGTGTCGGGATTACAAGTTCCCTATACTATAGCCTTTTCTTGGGGGGAACCCCTTCATGAAAAGGATGGGGGAAAGGAAAGGAAGGGGGCCCAAACAGGGCCCCCGGGTGATGTCACCCAGGGGGGTAGAGCATGGGGGGCACATGTTGTGCCTCCCTCTGCATGCACTGCTTTGCATGCACTGTGTGCCAAGCATGACATGGTACACAGTGCATGGATGTGCAGAAGGCTCTGCACCACAACAGCATCTGCTGCGCCCTTCTCAATGGCCGAGACGTGCCGCCACAGTGGGACCGCCGACTACGGACCTCCGGCCCAGGGGTCCACTCAGAATACAGCAGTCTGAGCACCGCAGCCTTTGCAGTGTTCTACCGACTGTGGAATCAGCAGTCCGGCGGACTGACCGCCGATGTTGTAATGAGGCCCTAAGTGTAGAATACTCCACTAACAGTGAATTTACTTTTTAAATAAAACAAATTATAGCACTATTCTATGTCCCTGTTATAGAGGTAGACAACCACTATAACATACTAATAGAAAGCCCATTCTATCAACAAAATGAAGGAAAACTTAGTCCTCTAATGGACTATTTTGAAGATTTTTGAGTTGGCAGACTGCTCCGTTCAGGGCACAGACGCCAAGCCAAGTACCAGATACTATGGTAGAATGTCTATGACAGCACCTTGGCACAGGAAGCCAAAACAAACAACACAGTGGAGGGATGGCACAATGCCTTTAAATCCACACTAAGCAGACCTCAACCTACATTACACACATTTATCGTAGCATTATCCAAAGAGCAAAGCTACCAAGAAGTAAGAACAGAGCAATCTGTTACACAAATTGGCCCTAAACTAAGGAAACAAACTAAAAGAATGTATGACAGGCTGCATTTTAAAGTCACACCCTTCATAAATACCAAAGGACTAAATTACTTAGGAATGATAGCCAAAAGCATATTATAAATTAAATATAAACCTCCCAAAAACCTCAAAAACTACAACAAACTATAAACTTCCAAATCAAATCCTTTTTTTTTTTAACATATGAACATAAATATTTTATTACATCAGTGAAACAAATATATAAATTCATCAATTTATTAAACACTTATGTAATAAAATACTGGTCCCGGCACGACCGTCAAGTCGAGGAGAAGCAACAAGCTTACTGAAAGTAGATGCGGTCTCCAAGTCGGAGTACACGAACCTGCATCTACAACATGGGTAAGTGCAAAGAACTGTGCTTGGGGCCATAAACCTATACGAAACCTGTGCGAGGCATAGTGGATGATTCTACAAATGCTTGATGTAAGCATTGTAGATGCTTGTAACTTAACAAGTGAGAGTTTTCATACAATCTTGTATAAGAACCATTAGTTGGATTAATATGTCATCAGCAAGAGAAACAAAGCACTGTGAAGTGGCAGAAAAAATATTTTCCCAGCTCTCCTTTACTGCCTCCCTAATCACCAATGAAGGTATAGGGGTTTCAGGGGGAAATCTATCAAAGAAACAACTGTTAGATAAATTGCAGAAAGCCGATATAAAGGAGCAAACTAAATGGTGGGAAGCCATTTCACTCCAAAAGTATGTGGACATTGAACGAGTCCCGAGGGGGATGAGAATTTTTACAATTCCAACTTATCAGGATCTGGACCCAGCGATGCTGGAAAAATGGGCACCCAATTCCCATTCATGCTCACCAGTAATGTTTCACATTTTAATAAAATATGCCTGGAAGCACCCGGAAAAATTACTAGTGACTATTGAAAAACTGACCACAGAGTTACTCAAAATCATGTCACCCAAGGAATTTTCACAGGTATTGGCTAGAATTTATTTCAAATTGGACTAGTTGGAAGAACAAATTAAAGCCAAAAAGCAGCATAAATTCTATTGCGACTATTGAGACTATCAAAGTGGACAAATCCTAACATTTGCCAAAAAGTTCGATCACTTGCAGCAGGGCCAAGCTGCTATCACCAAGGAAATGGTAGGGACAAGCCAGGAGTCCTAAACTATGAAGCCTTTTATAAGTAAGGAACCATACTGTGAGCTCCGAAACAAAAGGAGTAAAAACAACCTTTTTAAAGGAGTTCCAGATGTTGACAATGGACTGTCTGGAATCCAGATCTTGTCTAGGCTCCACAAGAGGAAGGGGTCGAGGAGGAAGAAAAAAAAGAGGATCAGGTACAAGAAAAACAAAAGGTCAAGATACCCCCATGGGAATGATAACAAGGGGACAATCAATCAACAAATATTGAATCGACAACAAACAGTGGTAACTCTTTCGGACATGGTGTTAAATGAATTACAAATTGAAGCACTATTTCTTAGTCTTTCCTTTTGCCTCACAGCTGAACTAATCATTACTAACAGTCACATAGATTTGTTTAAATTTATGCGTAACCTTAAATTAAAAAAATGGCATAAAACTAGAGTGTCCAACAGGCCCCCCAAGATAGGAGTTCAAACGACAAATTCGATCATTAGCGATGTAGATGTTTTACATACAATGTGTGAATTGGATGAGGATGCTGTAATATTGATCCTATACTGAACTTAGAAAACATTGACATACATCTTGTTGTGAATTGCCCTAGCGGCTTTAAACCCAAGTATATTTTCCTCCTAACTCTACCCTATGGTGCTATAGATGTATTGGAAAAGGCTGTTCTCAAGGAACTGAGAAAGCTCAAATACAGTAGGGATAATTGTTTGCACAATTTAGCCAAAGATCATGATGCAGCACTCAAAGAATTACAGGAGAATCCCTGTTTGGTTATCAGAGAATCCCTGTTTGTTTATCAGACAATCTGACAAAGGGGGGAATGTGGTCATCCAGTCAATAGATCAATACATGGCTGAGGGCTAACGACAAATGAGAGATAGCTCGTGTTATGAACCTACAGATAAGGACAATCTACATCATGCACAAAATGACATACTATGACAAGTTCTCAGAATGGCAAGCAACAGGTCTTATTGAGTAGGAGTATCAGTATTTGAAATGCATACATCCAAATACCCGCATTCTACATTTTTTACCAAAACTTCATAAGGATTCAGTGTACCCTCCAGGAAGACCCACTGTGTTATCTATTGGGATCTTGTTAGAAAATACTTCCCACTATGTGGCTTATTTTCTGAAACCATTTGTGGAAACCCTCCTGCCTTATGTTAAAGACACAGTGGATTTCCTTTGTGAAATTGATTACATAGTGATTGAGGAGAATTTCTTTCTAATGAGCTTAGACGTCAACAGTTTGTACACATGTATCCCCCACAAGTTGGGGCTGAAAGCTTGCTGTCACTTTTTAAGAGCTCATCTTTGTCTTATTTATTCATCCAATGAGATGTTGATGGATATGTTTCACTATTGCTTAAGTCAGAATTTTTTTCTTTTTGATGGTAAGTTGTACTGTCAGATCACGGGCACTGCAATGGGGACTTGTTTCGCCCCCAATCATGCGTGTTTGTTGCTTTGCTGGTGGGAGTAACAGGTAGGGCATGACATCCAGCTTTTTAACGACCATGCAGTGCTCTGGGTCTGATGTATCAATGACATTTTTGTCACATGGAGCGGTACCAGTGAAGAGGCTGAGGAATTTCTGATGATTCCTAATACCAACACACTAAACCTCAGCTTTACTAACCAAATTGACAAGCGGTCACTAATATTATTAGATCTACAAATCGAGGTGACCGTGGATAGACTGACCACAAAATTGTACAGAAAGAAAAATGCAGGTAATAGCTTACTACATGCACAAAGCCACGATCCTCACAATATCATACAGAGCATTATCTATGTGGAATTGTTACATGCAAATAGAAATTGCAGCACAGTGGAGGCTCTTAACACTGAGAAAGATATCCTGGTTAAGAGGTTTGTAGAAAGGGTTACACTCCCAAAACTATCCACAATGAGGTCAAAAGAGTAGAAGGGATCAAGAGGGAAATCATCTTGAGCAACATAAATCAAAGTGGTGAAGAGAGTAACTTCATTAGGTTTATCACCACTTTTAGCAAAAAACAAGCAAAACAAATATTCTAAAAGGACTGGCACATCTTTTTGATGGATGATACTCCAGCACGACACCTTGATAATCACCCAAAGAGCACGTTTAGAAGATCTAGATCACTTAGGGATATGCTCTGTAAAAATATGATGACCTTGATGAAACCGTATCAAAATGTCCTCCCCAAAGGATTTGTCAGATGCACTAACTGCAAGGCTTGAAGACACAGTACCAGTATCAAACAAACAGAATTCCCAGAACAGCCAAACCTTTTACTATCCAAAAACATATTTCATGTGACACAGATTATTGCATATACTATCTAAAGTGCAAATGCAATAAGTACTATGGGGCCGATTACGATGCTGGCCGTAAAGCTTACGACCAACAACATCGGTTTCACTTCAGACCAGCTGATTACGATATAGCTGGTCAGAATTGAAACCGACCGGTCATTCCGACTGGCTTCCAATGGGCTCAAGGAGCCCGTCGGCCAGTTGGAACTGGCTCGTAATCCATATGGATGGCGGTTTACGCTGTCCGGATTATGATGCACGGTTTCCAGCAGGGTTTCCATTGCCAGTCTTTCTGACATGGAAACCCTGTTGGAAATCGTGTTTGGGGGCCCCTAGCAGGGCCCCCTTTCCCTTGCGGCCTCCGGCAGGGGGCCATGGGGGTGCCATGGTGCCCCCCTGTTGATGCCTGCACCTTGTGGCAGGCACCTTGAGGTGCCTGCCACGGGGTGCAGGGATTAACACAACCTCACATTTCCCTAAGGGAGCATGTACTACGGCTGGTTTACGGCCGTAACTCATGCTCCCATAGGGAAATGTGGGAATGCGACTGCACCATGTGCAGTCACATCATAATTAGGCGGTCGGGACCACCAACAGGTTGGTCGGTCCCTTTTCCGCCATGGTGTCAGTCAGAGGAACTCTGGCCAACATCGTAATAGGCAGCTTTATTGTGAGCACAGCACATAAAGCAAAGAAGCGGGTATTGGAACGCATTAGGGCATCACACATAATGATAGACAATACCCAGTGGCCTGACATTTCTTTTAACTCCATGCCAATGATGTTAACCAATTCCAGATGGCGATTATGGACTCTGTGGCTCCCAATATCAGAGGAGACAATAGAGTCCTAGACCTATGCCGTCTAAAGTCAATATACATCATCAAATACAACACGATGGCACCAAAAAGATAAAGAATTGGCTGTCCATTTAAGTTAATCTGGATTTTTGTTATTCATGTACAGGTGACAGTATGCAATTGGTAATTGGCCCTGTTATCAGTTGAATGTAGGATCGGATCTCAACAGACACTGCATTTTGTTTGTTTATTGAAAAGTTAAATGAAGAGCTTTGTAGATATAAGGAAGTGGCAGCACTTTGGTTTTAATCGGTTTTAATGTTTTTCTAACAGGTGTTTTAAAAGAACAGGGAGAGCAACATTATACAACATAGAAGCCAGCAAGGTTGAGCCCTGAACAAAAATGACCCTGTGAGATTTTCCTTATGATGTCACCTCAATTTGTAGCCCACAAGAGCGTAATTAAAAAGTTAAACATTTATTAATTTAATGAACAGTACAAGGGTGATGTGCTTTTGGTGACATTCAAATGATTAAATCTATACAACCAGCAGCTGCTGATTCAAAACTTATTGTCTAACAGCCCTGACGGCTCCCAGGGGCTGCCAGTCCTTTGGACTCAAAAGTAGACCGTCATACATAATAGATTTCGGTTAGAAAATCATGGCCAATGTTATTATAGGTCTGAGTACAAACCAACCTCCCACCTCATGAACTGTGTTAAGTTTGTTTATGCTAATTTTACTTATTGAGTTTACATGATGATCATAACACGCATGCACAGCAATGTCTATAAAAGTTTATGACTCTGCTTTCAAGCGCATGACTTCTCACATTTACATTTTATTTAAATTTGTTTTTTCAATTCCGTTTGGAAAGATTTTTTTCAGGTGAGCATTGAAAGAATGTAGGCTTCAAGCCATTTACAGTGTAACGCAATGATGTTCTCTCAAGCTTTTTTTGTAGGAGTAATTACTCCAGTATGGTGCATATGTTTCCTCCCTTGGTAACACACCTTGTTTGAATGTTATTTTTTTGTCCCTTTTCTATATTACCTGTTTGCACTATTAAGTTGATGACACATTTTTTTGCTGTCAGAAAAAACTGTTTGTCCTGTGAGCAAGGGGAAGTGTGCCACAACACACGTTGGACATTTGCTGCAGCCATTAACATTCAATAACAACATTCACATGGGCTTGTGTGTTTCATAGCTGGAGTGACAGCGAATGTTGTGTGTCTTTGGAAATAATAAAATATATATAATAAATATTTTTAAAAAATGTATAACAATATTCCATCATCCAACGTAATCAAATTCAGTATATAACATAAAATGAATACAACACATATTCAAAACAATTGCACATAATAATAAGAAACACATAGCATAAACAATATAATATCATAGTTCCTACCCACACAAAAAAGTAAAAAATAAAACATACTTTGTTGTAGCTACAGCTCTTACTCCATCCCCACAAAATAAAAAAATAGGACGCCACAAAAAAGATAAAAAATCTGAAAGCAAAGATCCCCCAAAAAATGCAAACATATAAAAAATTCATTTGACATCCATCGAAGCAATCCCAAATCAGTAGGTTCCATAAAAAACCCAAAGAATATTTTTTTAAAAAGAACAACTCCAGGAAACCCCAAAAAGGAAATCAAAGTAAAAACCATTTGTTTATAATAAGCCAAAACCGATTTCCTTTAAATTTACTTAACGAACAGCAGCACCTAACAGTGACTTGGCTCCTAGAAAAATGACCCAAAATAGCACAGATAGACTACAAAATACAAGTTAACGGTAAAAGAAAATGCCCAACAAATGAAACTAAAAGAAAGACTGTCTCCTCATAAAAATTAATGGGAGACATAGTAAAAATGTTCAATATATGTTAAAAAAACGTTTTACATTTTTTAAAATGTTAAACTTCTTAAACATTGTTGTACAAATATTATACAAATTGTACAATATATATTAAATATTAGAATAAAATGTATACAATTATTTAATATATACTAATAAAACATATTAAAATAATGTGAAAAATGTATTTAAAAAGTTAATGAATGTATAAAAATGTAATACATTTTTTAAAATGTTAAACTTGTCAAACAATGTTGTATAAAATGCTAAAAACCTTGTGAAGTGTAAATTAAATAATAGTATAAAATGTATACAATTATTTAATATATACAAATAAAAAATGTTAAAATAATGTGAAAAAATGTAACTGAAGTTAATGAATGTATAAAAATTGTAAGCGGGGAAAATTAACATTTGCAAATGTACATTATGCAAATATATAAAATATAATGTACTTCTATTTTTTACAGAAAAAAATAAACAAAAAGTATTTTTCACTACACTTTGTAATTACTTTTATTTTTACTTTAAAAATATATTTATTAAAATGCAAAACTGTACAATAAATTAAAAATAAAAATAAATAAGCAATGTAAAATATCTGTGACATTTTTTTATTATACTAAATAAAATAAATAAAATCCTATATACTAAAGGGGTGACATAAAGGGGGTGATTACGATGTCGGGTGGACACCGACGCAGAAATGGGACCGACCGACCTCAGGTCGGTAGTCCTGACCGTCTACTCACTATGCGACCAAACACTGTTCGGTTGCATACTCCCATTCCTCAATGAGAGCTTGTGTTATGGCTGTAAACCAGCCGTACCACAAGCTTCCATAAAAGAATGGGAGTCTGTGTTCACCCTGAGTTGCCTGCCGCATGGTTCAGGGATGAAGAGGGGGGCACCATAGGTGCCCCCATCGGCCCCCAACCAGAGGCCGCAGAGGCAAGGGGGGCCTCCTAGGGGCCCCCATACTCGCTACCTGACAGGCTTTCCATGTCATAAAGCCCGACATGGAAAACCTGCCGGAGACCGAGTATTGTAATCCCAAGGGCGGAAAGGCCGCCCTTTGGGATTACGGGCCGGCCTCCGACTGGCCAATGGGCTCCTTGAGCCTGTTGGAAGCCAGCCGTAATGACCGGCCGGTTTAATTTCCGACCACCAGCATTGTAATGTGGCGGTCGGAAATTAAACCGAGATGCGGCCCGGAATGGCCCTTACTATTCCCATTCCAATCTAAACCAATTTGGGGAAAGTGTTGGACACTGAGGGGCCGATTACGATGTCGTCCGGAAACTCTTCCGACTGAATCGGTTTCAGAATCGTTTCCGACCGAATTGGGTTCTGCGAGTCCGACCGACCGATTACATTGCTTCCCAACATTGGGGGTCATTATGATGGTGGGCGGATCGTCCCCGCCGGGCCGGCGGTAGTCACCTCCAGCCCGGCATGGGCGATCCGCCCGCCATCCACACAGCAAAGACCCCCGCCATATTATGATGGGTGGGGGGTCCGCGGCGGACGGAAAGACCGTCCGCCGCTTTTCCGCCGGTCGACGAGGACAAGGATAATATAGTGGCGGTGTCTCCAAGACACCGCCATCCATATTATGATGCCAGCGGAGATCAGCCTTTCCATGGCGGCGTTGCCACCATGGAAAGGCATACGGTCTTTGCATTTGGGGGCCCGTTGCGGGCCCCCAGGATGTTGGAGGGGTGGGGGGTGCACATGGGGGGTACCTGTGGTACCCCCCTGCATTTGTATGCACAAGGTGGCAGGCACCACGCGGTGCCTGTCACGTTGTGCATGCAAATGCACGACGTGCATTCACAGCATTGTGGCGGGCGGTGCGGTGAGCACCGCCTGCCACAATGCTGGGAATAGGGTGTCCCACCGCCACGGTGGCGGTGGCATCCTAATGTCAGGTGCGGGACCGCCGCACCCCTTGCGGACGGTCCCGCATTCCGTTACGGTGGCGGGCGGACTTTGTCCGCCCGTCATCGTAATGACCTCCTTAGTTCGGTCGGACTCGCATTTACTTCAATGGGAGCCTGGGTTCCAAACGAGAACACAGGGTCCCATTGAAAAAAGGGGTGGTTGGGGAAAAGCTTGCACCCTGTGACGGGCACCCCATGGTGCCTGCTACACTGTGCATGGTTTAACAGGGGGGTCCCTTGGGTATCCCCAAGGGCCCCAACCGGAGAAGGGGGACCTGCTATGGGCCCCCAAAGTCAGATTCCGACAGCCGTTTTGTGTCGGGCAGACCGAATCGGAACGGCTGTCCAAATCGGTCATCATAATGGCTTGCTCGGAAACCTTGTCCATAGAGCTGTATGAATCAGCTCCGAAAGACTCGGGCTGTCCAAATGCCTTTCGAAACAGATTCGGACAGCCCAAATGGTTTCCGTGCATCGTAATTGGTCGGTTGGAAATGTGTACGATTCAGTGGGAAACATAGGTTCCAAATTGAATTCTGAGATTCCAAATCCCATTTGGAGCCTTTCCGAACGACATCGTAATCAGACCCTAAATGGGTGACATTTACTATTCCTACTCCAATCTAAGCCAACTCAAAGAAAGTGTTAGACACTAAAGGGGTGACATTTACTATTCCCACTCCAAACTAAACCAACTTGTGGAAAGTGTTGGACACTCAAATCTTCCAATATTATAAATCCAATTCAAATTAATATTTATGTACCTAAAATATTATAAAATAACACTTAAAAGTGCAAAAGTATGACTAAACGTTTTAACATTTCTGTAAATAAAAAAATTCAAACACTATTTTAAATTACTAACCTTTGTAAAAAATTGTTTCATTCAAAATTTAAATCTGTATGCAATAAATTTTATGTAAAATCTCAACTTTTTAAAATATTGCCAACATTCATACACTTTTCAAAATCTAATTGCATGAATTTCAAAATGATCAATGCAAATGTTATTAAAAAAATTGATTTTATTTTAAAATTTTAGAATTTATAAATATAATTTTTTTAATTATGAAAATATGTTTAAATATTTTTGTTTTAATTATTAAAATGTAATCATTTCTTTCTTTTTATACATCCAAATAAAGCAAATATATTAATGAATACAACATTTTAAAAAAATTATATATTCCAAAGTGTTAAATTAAAACATATTTTAATACATCCCATTAAAATCTATACATATTACTTAATATAACATGTTTATGTTGATAGAATATTATTAAAGTAAAATATATTTTAAACTTAAAAAGGTATTAGCATATATTTACAATTATTAAATTAAAATGTTACATTTATATACATATAATTTTTTTAAAGCCTCCCACCCTAATCCCATAATAACCCAACATCCCACTATTAAAAACAATTTCAATAATTATTTCAAAATATTAATGTATTTCAAAATATTGTTTTTACTTTTTCAAATTTTAAAACAACTAAAATAAAAAAAATAAAAAAACATAAACACATATAATAACAATAAATACACTACACAGACTAATTAACACTAAAAACGATAATATATACAACGATATTTCCTACATCGATATTTTTCACAATATTAAAAACAACACTAAAACCAATATTTTTACTTTTGATATTCCTGTCCACGATATATTTGAAGTCCTGATATTCTTGGCATGAAATTTCTGTATCTCGATGTTTTTCATCAGATATTTTGTTCAAAGAAGCTGGGAGCTCAATATAGCCCCTATGTTGCACCAGCTGCACTTACAACTTGAGGCTTGAGGTAAACTGCTTCTTTCAATGATGGTCCTGGGGGCCTATTGAAAATGGTGGCTTTGCCACAACTTCTGTATTTCCTATAAAAATTACACATATTAACACCCGACTTCTTCACCTCCGTGCAATCTACCATCATAAAATATATATGGGCTGGGAAAACATCAAGGGTACCTTTAACAAATATATACAATCTTAGTTTGATGGGAGGCTAGGATTGGCAGACATCAGACAATACTATCAGGCCTCCCTGTTATTGCCCATAAATGAATGACTCTAAGCGGATAGGGCAGACTCAGACATATGAGTGGAGCTGACGTTTGTGGGAATACCGATGCTTTTGTCACAACTATATTGCTGAATGGTAACCAGGAACCTCCCGCGATCCCACTTGAATGTTGGGGTTGGGTACTTAAGGATAACAAATGGCATGGAAGGCTCATGAAAGAAACGCATCTCTGGCATTGAACATAGCTGCCCGAGGATCCTCAGTTGAGTGGATTTTTTGGATGGGACGTTATTGGGATTTCCAAGATAGGTGACATTAATGCCTTTAATGGTCCAGGGGTCTCCAACCAGTAGCTCGTGAGCTACTGTAGCTCTCGAGCTAACTCTGAGTAGCTCACCTGTGTGCAGCCCAGCTTATTAAATTAGAACGTTTTTGCTTGGTTGAAATATTATGCATATAAAAAAATTGAAATTATACTGCACTAATAATATCAGTAGCTGTTAATGCGTTTTATTGAACAAAAGTAGCTCTCAGTACAGAAAAGGTTGGAGACCCCTGCTTGAGTTTAACCAATTTCAGAAGGAGTTTAATCTCCACCAAAACAATTCAGCTACCTCTAGATTAGACATCCACTGGAGACATCAACTGGGTACCTGCTGAAGGTCTTGGATTTTAACCTTCTTAGAATCCAAATTGATGTTGGAATGGTAAGGGAAGAAGGCTATCTCCTGCACATATTGAGTAGTACTCGTGAAAAGACCAGACCCACTGTAGACTCTCGGAGACAGGTGGGATGGGGACCTGGGCCCCCTGGAGGAGGAGCATTGGTTTGAGCTGAAAATTGCTGCCAGGGAGCTAGTGATATGGTGACACTTCATCTCATTCAGTTCATTTACTTTCACAGGGTTTATTTTATGTTGCATGTCTATACAAGATGGGGAGGAGAGGAGTACCTTTATTCATATGGTCTGGGAGTGTCCTTTGTTATCCAGATACTGGCCAAGTATACATGTAATGAGGGGCATGGCCAAGATAGTGGCCAGGATGGTCGCTGTGATGTGAGCTCTGTCTTTTCAACTCACGGCGCAGCATCCTCTAGCATCTCCTGTACCCATCTAAAGCCCACAGAAGTGGTGCCCTCTTATCTTTGAACCACAGATGCCCTAAAGGTTGGTGGAGGCTCACAGACTCAATTGACGACCACGAGGTGGCCTGAAGAGGCATTGCGGCCTAGAATGAGCTGTGGGGCTGCTGTCTTGCGCAGCGGGTGGCCCTGAAAGAGAGTGAACAGGGTGTGGTCAATATGTCAGCTGGTACGGGCTCGGTGTAGTGAGTGAGCTCCATCTACTCGGTTCGCCTCACAGCACCCTGTTGTGTCTCCTGTACCCTATCTAAAGCCCAAAGGAGTGGCTCCCTCATTGCTCTGAACCACAGATGCACTGAAGCATGGCAGGGGACAGCAGAGTCAAACGCTGACCCAAAGGCAGCCTGAGGGGGCTGCACAGCCTAGAGCGTGCTGCGGGCCGCAGCCTCATGTAGCAGGCAGCCCCGGAAGAGGGAACCCATGCAGCCTGCATGCTGGGGATATTGAGAGAGAGACATCACCACCAGAAACAGGTGAGTGGTGGTAGAGGGAGTAACATGGAACCCTCACCGGACTGGGAAGACTGATGTATATCGTCGATATCTCCTCCCCAGCACCTGGAGGTGGTGAGAGCATCTCAGCTAGATCGTCCGTGACCAAGGGGCAGTATAGCGGTGACACCAGGGATGTGGCACCCCAACATTGCAGATATGGACTGAGCAACCTAAAGGCTCACAACGCTCAACGGGGGGGGCACGTAAATCTACAGTAAATAACATGCCTGATGAGCCCTGCCAATGGTGCAGTCCAGGCACAACAGAGCAGGCATTCGACTTTCTTTTCCCTGGACTGGGCCTATAGGGTCCTGAACAGAGCACCCATGCCAGGGCCCCCCCAGACTGGTGGTGGCTCACCCATTCAATTACCGAGATAGGGACCATATCCTCTAGATGGCATGCACAAAAGGACCCCACTCGTTGAGAACTGTAACATCAATATTTTCCCTGAAGTACAAAAACAAAGGGCATCCTTTCTTGAAGTTAAAAGACATTTGAGGTGGCTTGAGATAACATATGCCCTGCAATTTCCAGCCAAACTCAAGATTATGCTTGAGGGAGATACCCACTTCTTGACATCCCTAGAAGAAGCCTGGGCCTGGCTGGAAAGTAGAAGCCCAATTTGTCCATCTGAGCACAGGGAAGACACTGACGGTTGGTCTGTCATTAGAGGAAGGCCCAAAAAGAAAGTGAGATCAGGTCCACCAAAGGAACAGGCAGCCAAGAATAGAGCTCAGGTGGTGGTCATGGTAGAACAACACAGTGTGCCGATCCCCGGCGCAGTGGGGGGAAGTGGGGACCCTCTGAAACCAAACTTGGAAAGGTGAACACTTTGCTACTGGAGTTCCTGGTCCTCACACCTATGACGGCGGATGAAGTGATATAAACTGGCAGACTGTGGGGAACCTACTGTCACCTGTGGTCAGTTGTGGAAAACTAACACTTGATCCTTAGGCCTACAATGCCTACACATATGTGGCTCACACTCAGCATCTGTCTGACACCTGTTGTAGGGTATCTTTACCATATGGTGAGGGGAGTGCTTTTCCAACTTCAGCTTCTTGCCACCCTTGGGCCATTGGACCTCCCCAAACCCACCGGGGGACCACAGCTGAGAGCATTGCAGTGCTTGTAGCCGAGCGCCCATTGGCGCATTGGCCTGGGAAGGGATGTTGGGATGTTGTTTATTTTTTGCGAATGTTCTTTTCTTTTCAGGTTTGATATTGATGACAGCTATTTATGGGTTGTGTGCAAGAAAATATTTTACCCTGGGAGTAGGATGCTATTGTGCTCGTGAAGTGCAATATTGACATACGTGCCATGACAGATGATGAAAGTTATATCTAGCATAGGTACCATTTTGTGACAAGTAAATGGTACCTACGTGAACTATAACTTTATGCCATGTTAAGTGTTACAGAATATACCAATATATGAGGCATCGCAATGTACACATGCCTCCAGGAGACACATACCTCCTTAAGTAAAGTGCAGAAGCTCCAAAAGAGATGGAGGGACATGATAGTAGGCATCATATATTCAAGATAAGCCAGTGGGGATCCTGATATGGGTGGCCCGAGGGGTACCCTTCTGTTCACAGCACTTAGGGGTGGATCCCAAGGGCATATATGTGGTGGTCAAGGCACTGCTGGATGGGGCTCTACTGTCGCTAGTGACACTTTATGCATCAAATACGAATCAGTTTGTCTTCTTCTACACACTCACACCTGCTATGCTTAATAACACACTCACACCTTGCATTTGAAAGGTAACTACAACTGTGTACCATACACATCCTTGGTTGGGTCACCCCAACCACTGTTGGGTGCCCAATCAATAACACTAATGAAGCCCCAACGACAATGGGTGACCCACATACAGGTATCCAACATATGGAGGTTTCTCCACCCTGAGATGTGGGAACATGCAATACTATTCAGGACTACATGACTTAACCAGCAGAACCGACCTACTTGAATAGAGTGCAGAAGTGATATCACAAGTGACGGGGCAGAGTACTTAGGATGCCCACTGTCAAATACCAATATGCTCAAACTCACCCTGCTCTGGGGTGGAGGGCCCCCACTCATACATTTGTGGAGTCTCCCTGCGGAGTCCCTGTACAATGCGCATTCCGTGCCAACCTCGCTGAACAACTGGAACACTATTTCCAGGATAATGAGGGAACTGCCACTGATGCACTTATTGAGTAGGAATCCTTTAAGATGGTTCTTAGAGGCCTTGCCAATAAATTGGTGTATGGGAATAGGCTCCTGCACTGCAGGAATTGCAGACGCTTGAGACAGACATGCGAGCCCTGGAATTGCAAGGGCTTACAGACCCCACTACCCCAGCTCCACTAGCACAGGCAAAATTCACATATAGATCTACCCTAATACAACTAGGTGCTTTGAACGATAGGGAATATATGGCCTGCCAACTCGCGGAGGGGTACAAGGCGGGAAACTTCTCAACTGATTGCTCTGTTCGGAGACGCCCTGGATATCTATACACTTGTCTGACGGCCGGGGTGAAAACAGGCACAACTATATCTGAACCTATCCACATATAACGGTTCACAAGGCAGGGTTGCCCTTTGTCTCCAATCATATTCATCCTCGCCATAGAACCCCTGGCCAGCATGCTACACGCTATGAGACTGGACTGGGGGAATACTAGTGGATGAGAGGTGGCATATAGTCTACCTGTATGTAGATGATGCCTTAATTTATCTTAGAGAAGAGTTGCAAAACATACAACACTTAATCGACCTACTTGAGCAGTTTGATAGGGTTTCGAACCTCAAAATGAACTGGGACAAATCAAGTCTGTACCCCCTATCGGAGCTAGATAGTGTCCAAAGAACGTTGCTAATAACACCCTACTCCCTTGGTGATTCAACACCATTAAATACCTAGGGTCTGATTGTATCAAAACGAGAAGGAAGGGCATTGACCACGGTGAGAACTTCCCTCCCATTCTGGGCTGGCCTTCCACTCTTGCCTATGGGACGTATTGCAATTTCCAAGTTGCTAATACTCCCAAGGCTGTTATACGTCTCGTCCACAATCCTAGTGACAATGAGCAAAGGCTTCTGCAGGGAACTTCAATCATTATTGATAACACTGATATGAGGTTCAGGTAGGTGAAGAAAGGTGATCCAAATTATCCAAATTATATGCCCCACTTTTGAAAGGCAGCCTGGAGATCTCAATTTATGAACCTTCAGTGGCCAACGCACTGGTTGGGGAGCGACTGCACACTGGAATTTAGTGTATGGTTTGAGGGCACTCGGTTGACCAGTGTCCTGGACTGATCCCATATACACCTGAACTCCCACTTTGGTATTACCAAGCTACAATGTCCTATGCTTAACAAACAATGTGCAGAGGCGGGTCATCACACCTGATGGGACCTATTCAGAGATAAGATACTTCGCCCCTTTGGAGATCTTGTAGAGATCAATGGTTTACCTTTCCTTCTTTACTCTGCCCTCGCCTGCCAACTTTACCTGACCTGGAAAAGAACACATGACGTCCCTGAGACCTCCCCCCTTCTACAGATCCTACTGATGTTCATCATAACTGCAAAATGTTCTGGTTTTAATCAATTTGTTATTCTACTAAGCAGCATATTTACTTAATGCTTAAACAGAATAGTTGCACGTTTAAAACAACATTTCTTGTTTGCAATAATGAAATGCATTACTAAACAGTATTTTGCAAGTTGATGTTTCTCTTCTTTAGCATACTTCATTGTGTACGCAATGAAACATTTAGGGGCTCATTTGGATGTCAGTTGGAAAGCCTCCGACCGCAGCTCGGAGGCTTTCCGACCGACATCATGGTTTAAAGTCTGACCGCCTAATTAGAATGTAGGCGGTCGGAGTTTAAACTGGCCGGTAATTCTGGCTGGCTTCCTACGGGCTGAAGGAGCCCGTCGGCCATCTGGAAACTGCCACATAATCCCTTACGTACGGCACTTTCGCCGTAGGGATTATGATGTCGGTTTCCCACAGGCTTTCCATGTCTGGCTTTCCGACATGGAAAGCCTGTCAGAAAGTAACTTAGGGGGGCCCCTAGGACGGCCCCTGTCCCTCCGCAGCCTCCGGTTGGGTGCCCCCTGTAAATCCCTGCACCGTGTGGCAGGCACTGTGAGGTGCAGGGATTTACAAAAACTCAAATTTCTCTATGGGAACTAGCCCGCAGCACATGCTCCCATAGATAAAGGTCACATTATATTACGGTGTTCGGAACCGCCGACCTACGGCTGGTCGGTTCCTACACCGAAACTGTGTCGCAACATCGTAATTAGGGCCCTAGTATTTAGAAGGCCAACCTGCTTTTGATGCCTATGGGAACTGAGGTTTATGTTCACAGAACTTAACTATGTAAGAAGGTCTGTAGCTAACTTGTGATAAAACTTTGCAAGCCACATGTATTATTTTGGGAATGGAAGAACTGAACCTGCTCACAGACGAGTGCTGACACTTGATTGGTCCAGAAGGAAGAAGTCTGCTACAATGTCTGCAACGTGTATTCATGTATTTTATATTAGTGTGTGTTCCTAGATAGTTTTAGAGTGTGCTTCCCGATGCTTTCTCTAGTCAGACGGTTATGGCTGCTGCTGCTTATGTTCATCCTTGCTCTATTTTGATGCTTATTTTTACAGATTCTACTGAAACTGTATAATTGTTTGCTCATTCACTGAGACTCGGCTGAGTTTCATGAACTACTCTTTATGGGCAGTTCTCTGCTTTAATTTGGCTTTGAGCTTTATGCTCCTTTGATCTCACTATTTTTCCTTGGAACTTGTACTCTTCATGAGTTCTACAAACTTTGAAATTCTGGTCCTGTTTTTTAGAATAGAGTTTTATTCCCTCATAGAACGTGCTCGATGCATTATTTGATTATTCGTTACAACCAATCCTTTTATAAGATTTTTGTAAACCTACTGAAGATTTATTGACTAATTCGAATAAAAAGAATAAAAAGACATTTCCTAATCCTAATAAGAATAAAGCTTTTAAAATGTATTCAAACTCTCATTATTGACTGAACTTGGAACTGTATATGAAACTTGCTTGTGATGTGGAAATAGCTCTTTGAATCAAAAAACGATGGCAAAGATCCGTCACCTGAGGCATGAAGAAACAAGCACAGATACGGGTCCTGACCCTGTAAGTGATGGTAACTGGAATAGTGAACCATATTATTTAATGTTGGGGCCCAGTCCACACTATTATTACTTACACATGGATGGACCACTTTTTTTTACAATGCCATACACCAGGTCAGGGGGCAGGTGCACAACGCCTATAGGGCTGAAAGGGCTTTACTCTCCCCCCAGTGTGTGTCTTAGGCAGGGCTGAGGCATCTTCCTGGACACACACACAGTTCTTGAGCTGCTGTGGGCTGGCTGGACAGTGGTTGGCACCTCATCTCAGCCTCATCTGAGAATTTCACAGGTCTTTGAAAGACCATTTACTTGTTAAGGAGGCTTTATTGTTTTTTCACCAGTTCCTGGAGCCCCTGCATCTCCACTCTGCCTATTCCTCACATTTGCAAATTACTTTTGCTGCCACAATGTGAGAATGCATTTCCTGAAAAGTTAAGGTAGGCTTTGTTTTTTTTGCAGTTTTATATAGCAGGAACTCGACCCGAAGGTATTGAGGCATTTTACATGAGCACCAGTTACATTACACCAGGACACATTCATTTTTGTAGGCGGGGGGGAGATTCAGTAATTTGCCCAGAATCACAGGATGTTTAGCTGATGCTGAGACTCAAACCTGGTTCCTCAACTCAAAGCAAGCAGCTCTGGCAGTTATGCCACATCCTTTCCAGTTTCAAGGCATATCAATATATCATATGTCAAGGCAAAGCAAGAATCTGAAAGTTTGTTGCAGGATCCACAAATCATTTATTTCCTTCACCCTCCATTTCTGATGGATGCCATAATAGAAATAGTTTAAATAATATCTGAGACCTCACTCGCTACCATGGATAACATGCTGCATTCAGACAACTCATCCATCATTCTTAATGCTCACCTTGCACTCACAACGATTGTACTGCACTTACACCGTGCACCATGCACTCACAAAATGTATCCTCTTCTTACCCTGTACTCCCATGAGTACCCCTCTCACCCTGCAGTCTCACCACTCACGCTGCACTCACTGCAATCACCCTGTACTTACACCGCTCACCCTGCACTCACACCTTTTACCGTCCTCTTACCCTTAACCCACAGGAACACGCCACTCAGCCTGCACTCACATGACATTCCACTCACCTGTACTCACACCCTGTAGTCTCATCACTCACCTTGCACTCAAAGCAATCACATTGTTCTTACACCACTCAACATGCACTCACGCTGTTCACCCTGTACACGTCGCTTGCCCTGCACTCACACAAGCACACCACTCACCCTACACTCATATGACACTCCACTCACCTGTCACTTTTACTGCTCACCCTGCAGTCTCTCCACTCACCCTGCACTCAGTCTCAAACAAGCATATAAATCACCATGCATTCATTCTTCCCCCTTTGCACTTTCACCTGCACACAAGCTCCAATGTGCATATCACTCACCCTGCACTCACATCACTTACCCTGCACTCACTCCTCTCATCCTACTTTCACATGGGCACATCACTCTACTTGCCCTTTCAGGGGCACTTCGGTCACTCACACAGCTCACCCTTCACTCACATGGGCCCACCACTCACCATGCACTCACACTACTCAAACAGGCAAAACACTCACCCTGGACTCCCACCACTCACTCTGCACTCCCTTCTCTCACCCTGCACTCACACAGGCACTCCATTTATCCATCACTAATGCAGCTCACGCTGCTTGCACACAGGCACAATAGTCTGCCAGAACTCACAGGGACACACACCACTCACCCTACACTAACTTCTCTCACCATGCGCTCACCAGAAACTCCCACAACTCACCTTTCCCTCTCGCCACTTACCCTGCACTCACACAGGCACACAGGTCACCCAGCATGCAAACACACACACCATTCACACCACCCACCCTACATTCATTCTTCTCACTCTGTATGCACTCCTCTCACCCAGCACTCACATGGGCCCTTCTCTCACCTTGCACTCATGTAACTTTCCCTGCACTTACATTGGCATACCTTTTACCCAACACTTGCACCACTAACGCTGCATTCACTCACACTATTCACAATCACCCATCACTTACATTAGCACACCTCTAATGCTGCATGCATAAGAAGCATTGGCAAAGCCCCTTGCTGTATTCAATATGTCTTGCAAGAGAGTGTGCATGCACAAGCAGTGCATGCGCTGTCACAGGAGAGACCTAAAAATTACCCAACTGTCATTAATATATACATTTCTACAAAGACACCTGCAGAATACCTGTTCTTTCTGCAGAACTAGATACCTAGTTAGTTCCATCTGTAACTATGTGGTCAGTTCAAGTGGGAAGAGTGGACTGAGGATGTGATATGGGGAAAGGAGGGAGATCAGGGCTGAGGCTTTGGGGGATGGTGAGGGATTGAGAATCAATCTGAGGCTGTAGGGGTAAGCTCGAAGCAAATGCTTATTTGGTACAGGAGGAGAAAGCAGGCACAGGCTGCAGAAGGGGGAAGCAGTTTCAACAAGCTAAGGATGAAACAGTACATTAGAGGCTGTGAGCTGGTGAGGGAATAGAGTAGGGACTTTCAGCTAATGGTGCGTTGTGGGTGGGAGAAGTAGCATTGGATCCACAGGTACTTTTTAATCCTTCATCTGTGCCCCTTGGGCCTGCACAGGGGCCTGGGGTTTTTGCTGCTGCTATCCAGAAGCAGTGAAGTGGGTTTTTTAACCCTCTCAGTTTTATTCAAAATCACAGTTTTCATCTCTTTTTTCTTTCATGCATTTATTGCCTATAATTTTATTCTGTTCCTACCTGCACCCATTGTGACTTTGACTCTCATTGAAATCTTAGTAAGTGAACTGCAGTGACTAAGTGGAACTAGGTAGTGCACAGTGTACAGTTTTCCTGTCAGAATATGTATTAGAATTAGAAGTAGATACCAGGGAAAGCGTACTGGAGACAAGATACCTGATGTCGGCCTTGCTTCAGAGGAACCTGCCATATGTTCTGTAGAGATGACTTGTGGCCTGAAGAGTAGACCATGGTCAAGAGACCTTAACATGAAACAGAAGATCTGAACAGGGAGAGCTAACAATGGGCCTCTGGATCACAATGACAGACCCACTGGATGAGCTCACAGGTTAAAGGGTCCTCTATCCACAGTACCTGAAGTGGTAGTACCGTAGGACATCCTGATGCCTTGGCAGCACAGTCAAAGGCCTCTGGACTTTACTGTGCTGTATGCCTGATACACCTGCATTACTTCAACCCTCCAAATGATTTAGACCCCCTGCTTCCCTCTCCATTGCTAAATCACAAATCCAGTAGTGCTGCACAGTTCACTAGAAAATACATTATGAAAACAACCACCAGTTACTCACCTTTAACCTCCTGAACACACAGGACTTCATTAAGGCTGCAAAAGCTTGTAGGACAGCATGATCACTAATAGACGCAGGCCCTGCTTATGCAAGAATATCCTCATTAATAGCTTTGAAACTAATCTAGCCAGAACTATCAACAACTCCTTGGATAAAGGTCTCATCTTATAAGAACTTCCTAAAACAAAGAGACTTTCAAACAACTGGTCCTTCTAACTTCCAGACAAGAACAAACTGTTTCTAGGCAAAAAGATTGAAAGATTGGTGTCAAGATAAATAGCTGAAATTCATCAAAGAAAGTACCAAAACAGATTCTGGTATGGCTGTGGCACAAAAGCAGTACTGAATTCCACACAGGATGATTTAAACACTGCAATGTGTTCAAATGGAGTACCGGCACACCTATTACTTGACCTCTCCCTTGCATTTGATTCTGTCCAATCTCTACAGGGACTTGGAATTGGGGAAATCTTCTTCAAAAAGAACTTTGTATTCATAGTTAGCTAGATTACTGCCATTGAGACTGGCCCCTCTGCCCATTATACTCCCTACAAGCCAACTATTTTTGCCAGCTCGTCGATAACAGTCAGGTGCATTCCTGCCTGGATGTAGCTCAATATGCTTACATATATGGTAACTACTCTATGCGGCATGCTAACAATAACCGTTGAATTTTTTTTAGTGAAGCACAGTTGTGTGGCAGTGCATTTACATGCAGTAATAGTACCAACTCTTTGGCACACAATTAACTGTGGAAGAAGGAATGCTATTTGGGGAATTAAACTTGTGACTTACCAGTTACCTAACCCCGCTTGACGTTTGATAACCCACAAAGCAGTCCTTAATTCGTAAAATAATAAAGGCTGGGCCCAAGGTTTTGCTCAGGAGCCTGTGCCCCACAATTTCAAATGTTGAGAAAGCCAAATACCAAGACTGCCTAGACATGATTCTACTGTGTGCCACTTTCATCCACCACCAGGCACTCCATGCCCCTTTATCTCACTCTTGCAGGTTCTTTTTCATTTGTGCTTTCTCCCTTTGTCATCATTTTTCCATCTTTCTCTTTCTCCTTTCCCCTTTTTGTGTTTTACTTTCTCTTGTTCTGGAAAAAAGTCTGATGAGGAAAAATTAGTGCAGGGCTCCACTTGCAATCACCGGCTCAAATTAGACACTGTCCTAAGCCTAATATTTTTAGACCTGTATGTAAGGGCAGCCTTACCCATGAATATTTTGCAACATCCAATTGGGTAAACTAAATTATACCTTCAGTCATTAATGGGGTAAGAGCATATTTCTGGACTTGTATTTATAAATATTTCACAAGCAAATTGTCCTGCACAAAAGGAATCAGGGAATTGGCAAAAGGGTGTTGTCTCGAAATAACTTTGTGAAAAAATGTCTTATGTACTTTGGATTCAAATTTATAGAAGCTGCTTTTTAATTAGTTGCTAGTGCACTCAATCTGGTTTTCAAAGATCACTGGGAGTAGCCTAGGAACAGTGCCAAATCTACGAAAACATGCTAGTTAAAATTTCAAGTTTGTCCAATATGATTAAATTGCACAGTTTGTCGCTTGTTTTTCTCATATTGGTTATGAGGATAGCTCCGACCCCACTTCTGGAAATGGAAAAGCATGGTCAAACCCATCTCCATCAACTCAAATACCTGCAGTTTAACTATCTTCACTAAACTTACTTGACCCTGAGCGGATAGACCAAATGTTTCCAGGGGCTATAGATACCTGTTCATGCTGCTCCGCAGTAGCAGCTGACTTTTTCCACATGGAATGGAGGTTGCCCAACCATCAGTGTCTACTGGGATGAGATACTGAGACACATATCAGACGTAACAGGCAGATAAATACCAAAGGAGGCCACGCACTGTTTATCAGAACTGACAAAATGTACCAAAAGCACAAGAATCTGAACAAGTTTCCTGAGTTAATCCTTGTGCTAGCCAATCGACGCATGTCCTGGAAATCATCTCTTACCCCTCCACTGGCAGTCTGGTTAAGAGACTTGAAAACTGGGATCCTCGACGAGCTAGATGCATTACACAAACAAGGCCCAAACATATGGGGGTCTGCACCACCCATTGAATGGAAGGGCTACCTGTCCACAGTAGAGGTCAAGTCTGACGAGTGCCCACCCTGAACAACAGGTGGGCAGATATACAAGCAGTGACATGTCCTAAACCCACCCCCTAGCTCAGAGGGCCTAACCAGCTCACAGCATATGTACAATGATCCTGCCCAGCCACAATCCCCTTGAAGCGTTGTGAGTCACACTGGACAGCCCCTTAACGTCAAGGGGGCCACTGACCCACCTAAGTTGTCACAGATTGCATGTTCGATCTTTTTATTGTTGGTTAAATTTCAGCCATATGTCTTTAAATACCTGCAGACTTTTCAAGTACATAACTTGTAACCATTTCAGTTGCTAGATGCTACTGTTGTACCACCAAGCCTTGTCCTTCTGCAACTTATATTGTATGGATAGGACACCTCTTCATATGTGATAGCTGTTTTAGATGACATATTGTTGCAAAAACTAATAAAGACATATGTGGAAAAAACAATACATACAACACTGGCCTAGGTGTTTGGAGTGCAACTCATAGCTACTCCCCAGCTAGCACTGTAAGGAATAATGTTGGGATAGGAAGGGAACTGGGCAGGTAAGAGATTGGTTGCAATAGGCTTGATTATTGTGAAAAGGGAAAGAAAATATGATCTCCATGATGGAATATGATGCCTTAGGGGACGGAGGGCTTAGCGTTACGGGTGTTGGGTGATCGCAGGAGAAATTTATGGGCTGCAGGCATTTTTCTAGTATGGCATGGTTTCCTTGTTTACAGAGGGGCTATCTCTAACAGGGAGCTGCACTGCTTGCAGTTTGCATATTGTATTATATGCATTTGTTTTTTACAGAAAATTCAATATAAAAAGAACTGAAAAAGTTTTCAAGTTGCAGCTCCGGTATCTTTGCCTGGAAGGAGGACTGCAAAACTGCCTTGCTCGTAGGAGACTCTAACGCAGGGGTCTCCTATCTCTACTGAGAACGAAAATCATTGTGAGCTACTGCAGGCTAAACAACTTGCGCATTGTTACCAGACACTCCCACGCCCAGCTTTATTGACTTTAAGGCTAATGTCCATAGAGCCAGATACTATGGTTTGAAGAAATAATTTGACTGGGGCACTATGACAGAGCTGCCATGGGTGTCAGTGAGAGCGTGGCCTTTGGGGATGTATGAACATGTGGACGTATGAATGGGATATGTGCATATGTCCTTGTGGCACAGGACATAGATTTTGCCATTTGTGGCCATATGTGGCACCGTTACATAAATAGCTCCAACATACAACCATTATTTTTAAATGGGAGAAATTTAAAGTGCATAAAAAATGTTCTGCGAAAATGTTCAAAGTATGAAACATTTTTCTGCACTTTAAATTTCTCCCACCTAAAAAATGACTGTGTTTTACAGTCACACAAATGCCTCAGTGTCCACTAGCCACTGTGAGCAAGAGGCCTGCTGTTTGTAAATTCCACACTTTGAAATTAGGAAAATTTAAGCGAAGAGTTAACCTAATCATAAAGATAACTTTTCATTTTAATTTTCTCCCATTTAAAACATTCAGAAACATCATTTTGTTCTCACACCCCAATATTGAGTTGACCAGGGATTTTGTTTAAGAGTTAAATATCTCAGTGCTTCAATTCTTCACCTCTGTGCCCTGGGTCATAAAACTGACTCCAGCACTGCTCATTATCAGGCCCTGCTATCTGCAGACTGAAGATAATGTAAAATAAATATAGCTTCCCTTAACTTTAAGAGGAAAATGTGTCCCTGCAGTTATGTAAAACTGAACTCAAGGCTGTGAGCTACTCTGAAGGTGTCTGGGAGCTACTGGTAGCTCAAGATCGACTGGTTGGAGACACCTGCTCTAACGGCTACCACCAAATCTGGAAGGAGGAGGCCCACCGTACCTGTGGGGTCCACCTGTCCCCAAAAGAGTGCTGCCAAAAGAAGGCAACTGCTGCCTGAAAGACACTGCAATAAGGGCTGCAAATATCAAACCAGAGCGAGGCATCTGTATGACTCTACCACAGCCAGCACACCTTCAGCACGGACTGGGAGCGGGAGGCTGGTTTTGGAGAACAGGTGAAAGGTTGAAGGCAATTAAAGCCCAAAAGACTGATAACCAAAGGGAGGAAATGCTACATCAGTGGCGGCTGGCATCTACTGGGGGGCAAAGAAAGGAAAATATAAAGAAAAAAACACTTACTGGATCGTAACGGACAACGTCCTCCTCACTCTGACCTCTTCTGCTGGGACTGCAGTGCAGGCCCCAGCAAACTCCCTCGACCAATACTGGCCTGCTCACGTGCTGTTAACCAGCATGTGTTATAAAGGAAAAAATGGTTCTGTCGGGGTATCAATTACTTCGGACAAGTAGCAACAGCATACCTATAACCAATATGAACGATTTACAAAGAAAACCAATAAAGATATAACACACACCAACATTTTTGAATCAATAATATATTAAGAAAAATCAAATAATAAAGGCTGTCGCAATTTACAATTTCAATTGCAATGTGAAGAAGGTGACTGTGGTGAAACAGTGACATGTGGTGAATGGTGATGAATACAGTCCACTATATACAGAAACAATTGTGCAAAAAATTAGGGAGGGAGGGAGAAAGATTTCATAAATGTCCTTATTCTTAGCACATATGCTTAATGATCCAATGACGAATGGGACTGTGATCAAAAGCGTTGTGTAGACATATATAATACTACGCCGACGTTTCGACCCTGTGTATCGCGCAAGAAGTGAAAGTGCGTCCAAGCGGGTCTTCCTCAGGGCAGGAGGGGGGAGAGATGGCAGCCTAAGGATTGATTTAAAAGACAGCGTCAGGTGTGTGTTATAGAACAGAAGTGCGAGTTCATTGTGTGGCTTTTAAGGCATGTATCTTACCCAAAAGCAGATTCGTGGGCCTGCGAATACTAATAACTTGGTCAGGTATAGGTAGGAAAATTCATAAGGATCTCCACCAGCAGGTTTGGAGCCTATTGGAAAAACTGAATCAGTGACTGAAAATAGTACTATTGTTGATTATACACCACGAGTTTAAGAGGGCTGTGACATACCTCAAAGATAAATTGTATTTAACTTCCACCCATCGGTTGGAATCGTATTTGTGCCAGTCCGATGTTTTTCTAAAGTAAATAATGAGCAGTGCATAAGTAATGATTTTAAAATAACACGAGAGCGCAAAGTGCACTTCGTCCCAAGGTCCCTAATTAGTTCTCACCGTGATCTGAAATACAAGCCTCCTTCTGTCCGTGATTTATTTCGGAAATGAAGGGCTGAAGGAGCTGAGGCTATAAATAGCCTCTCTATCGTGTGATGGACGTGCACGTTAGCTCGTGCCTCATTTGGATGAGCACGCATGGTGGAGCAGCTCGGTTGTCCTGTCAAGGAACCGGCCTGCTCATCGTAAGGATGTGATCAATTACCCAGCCTGTTGAGAAGCAAGAGCTCAGGCGTGCGCGTGGGTAATGAACTGAGGCTCATTTGGCTAATGTTTGTGTTCTCCTAAATACAGTTTGATGGCATTATATGGACACAATGACGTGGTTTTAGGGAATAACACAGTTGTGGTTTTGATTTTCACTGCCACAGACTGCTCTTTTTATTTAACATAACGCTGCGCTAGCAAAAATGCCAAAAGAGGGTAAAATAGCTTTATTCGTTATACAAAATGTCATCTACATTATTATTATTTCTAATTTTCAAAAGTATTTACATGTTGTAATCAGTGAATATCGTTCTTGTGCTATTCTCTAAACCCACGTCATTGTGTCCATGTAATGCCATCCAAACTGTATTTAGGAGAACACAATATTGGTTCTGATTTTCACTGCCACAGACTGCTCTTTTATTTAACATAACGCTGCATTAACAATAATGCCAAAAGAGTGTAAAATAGCTTTATTCGCTATACAAATTGTATGTCATTCACATTATGTTATTTCTAATTTCCAAAAGTAATTACATGTTGTAATCAGTGCATATCGTTTTTTTTGTGTTATTCCCTAAAACCACGTCATTGTGTCCATATAATGCCATCAAACTGTATTTAGGAGAACACAAACATTAGCCAAATGAGCCTCAGTTCATTACCCACGCGCACGCCTGAGCTCTTGCTTCTCAACAGGCTGGGTAATTGATCACATCCTTACGATGAGCAGGCCGGTTCCTTGACAGGACAACCGAGCTGCTCCACCATGCGTGCTCATCCAAATGAGGCACGAGCTAACGTGCACGTCCATCACACGCTAGAGAGGCTATTTATAGCCTCAGCTCCTTCAGCCCTTCTTTTCCGAAATAAATCACGGACAGAAGGAGGCTTGTATTTCAGATCACGGTGAGAACTAATTAGGGACCTTGGGACGAAGTGCACTTTGCGCTCTCGTGTTATTTTAAAATCATTACTTATGCACAGCTCATTATTTACTTTAGAAAAACATCGGACTGGCACAAATACGATTCCAACCGATGGGTGGAAGTTAAATACAATTTATCTTTGAGGTATGTCACAGCCCTCTTAAACTCGTGGTGTATAATCAACAATAGTACTATTTTCAGTCACTGATTCAGTTTTTCCAATAGGCTCCAAACCGGCTGGTGGAGATCCTTATGAATTTTCCTACCTATACCTGACCAAGTTATTAGTATTCGCAGGCCCACAAATCTGCTTTTGGGTAAGATATATGCCTTAAAAGCCACACAATGAACTCGCACTTCTGTTCTATAACACACACCTGACGCTGTCTTTTAAATCAATCCTTAGGCTGCCATCTCTCCCCCCTCCTGCCCTGAGGAAGACCCGCTTGGACGCACTTTCACTTCTTGCGCAATACACAGGGTCGAAACGTCGGCGTAGTATTATATATGTCTACACAACGCTTTTGATCACAGTCCCATTCGTCATTGGATCATTAAGCATATGTGCTAAGAATAAGGACATTTATGAAATCTTTCTCCCTCCCCTCCCTAATTTTTTGCACAATTGTTTCTGTATATAGTGGACTGTATTCATCACCATTCACCACATGTCACTGTTTCACCACAGTCACCTTCTTCACATTGCAATTGAAATTGTAAATTGCGACAGCCTTTATTATTTGATTTTTCTTAATATATTATTGATTCAAAAATTTTGGTGTGTGTTATATCTTTATTGGTTTTCTTTGTAAATCGTTCATATTGGTTATAAGTAAGCTGTTGCTACTTGTCCGAAGTAATTGATACCCCGACAGAACCATTTTTTCCTTTATAATACGTATACCCAGGTTCTGAGGGACACCGGGTTGCCCCATTACGTTTACCACGTTAACCAGCATGTGAGCAGCGTCCTGATTGGTGGGAGCGGCCTCTCTCGGCACTCCCCAGCGCACTGGAGGCCTGCACTTGTTCTCAACCTAGCTGTCTTAAGATAGCTGGGTTGAGAGGTTTAAAGAGTGCATGTCTGGCTGGCCGTCGCAAGACGGCCGGCCATAGAGATATGTGCACTTTAAACAGTGCAAAGGAAGCCCTCTGCCCACCACTCCTCCCTACTGTCACTCAACTGGCCCCACCCCATCCTGACGCTTGGTTCAAGATGGGACGATGAAAAACAAAATGGTAATGAATTACCATTTTATTTTTCATCTCTGGGACTTGGGGGGCACTTAAGTGGGGCGACATGCTTTCCAATCCAATGGAGGAGAAGCCCCTGCATTGCATCTGCATTATTTACCTTGGCTTGAAACCCATAGAATAACAGCCGGAATGGAAGGAGGCAGCTTAAGAGCAGCCAGTATTACTATTAGTATGTCTTGGACTCGCATATCAAGTATTTGATACTTTTAATTTTAATGTGCTGTGTTGCATTTCATCATTTCATTAATACTTTTATTTTAAAAAGAGAGGCACTAGGCCGTACAATCACGTTATTGTGCTGCTGGGTGTCTGTTGAGTACTAAGCTTGTTGTACCCTTTTATTAATCTTCCTGAAACAGGGTCTGACTAGTCTCTAGGTTAAGCAGGCAGTGCCTGATGGGCTGGTCTGACAAGACACAGAGTGGGCAATTTCTTTTGTCTGTTTGTGGGCCTGTTTCATGGTCTGTTGGGCAGGGTTTTACTGTTGATTTCCCTGAAAAAACATTGGGGCATATTTGCAAGCCCCATGCTCCACCGGAGTATCATTTTATTTGACGCTCTGGTGGCGCAGTGTGCTGGTCCATATTTACAAGGCCTTGCAAAACCACCCTGCGTGGCTTTTTATGGCTTTGTAAATATGGCCCCCTGTCAAGCAACACCCATGGATTCTGACACATTCCTAGATTAGCAAGATTTCGCAAACCTGGGAATGCGTCAGATTCTAACGCTTCCCCAGGGAAGTAGTGAAAATGTGGTGCAAAGAGGAGAAATACCTTTATTTCTCCTTGTTTTTCCTCCTTCTATCACACATAGAAGGAGGAAAACACCATCAATGATTGTTTTTGTGCAGGAATGTGTCCCTTCCAGCACAAAAACAATCATCCCTGCAACGCAGGCATCCTTGCACCATGGTGCAAGGGTGCCTGCATTGGCTCTAGGCAGCCTATTGTGTGCCAGCGCAGAAGAAAGCACAGGGATGTGTTGTATTGTTGTAAATACAATGCATTCCTGCACTTTCCTAATGACGCAGCTCGGTTCAGCAAGATGGCTTGCAGCGCAGTGCTGCATCATTCTCTTGTAAATATGTCCCATTGTCTGCAACCAGCTCAAATCAATGAGTCTTCCTTACTTTGCAAAACACTTATACAGCGTCTCTTTAGAACTTCAAAACTGCCCCAATTTGAAAACATGTGCCACATTTCTAGGGATTCAATACACTAATGAGGGCCACTTTCATTCTGGTGCCTGGGCCCATTTTTTGTCCTAGTCCGACCCTGCCCTGAGAAGCCTGAGACTGCTCACCATCACAATCAGAGAGTCAGTGCTGAAGGGGCTGTATTCTGGCCCAGTTTGCTGCAAGCATAAGTAAAACATCTAAAATGAACAATGTGGGACCCTAACCACCATGGTGGGCTGGAGCCTAGGAACGCCAACTAAGTATGCTTCACTGAATCCTAGCCATGCTCACCCACCATGCACCACAGTGCACTCTAAGGACTTGAACGCTCCATACTGCACTGCACACTAACAGAACTGATAAAGCAGTGCATTTTATGTGCATGGAAACACCATACTACTTTCATCCAATGGACACTGACCCATTGCCATTCACTTGCATCCAAAAGACCCTTATCTAGATCACTGCAGTGAACCATAGGGACTTTAACTCATCATACTGTAATGCACTACACAGTAAGTAAGTCACACAGAAAGTAAAGCACTGCATTCTCAGGATGTAACCCACCATTCTGTACCCCTGGATCAGTAACACACCCCTACGCATTAAAGAACATGATGCAGATTCCTTGGCACACCAACCACCATATTGCACTGCACCCTAAAAGTATTATCTCATACTGCATTGCCTACTAGTGACATGACCAGGGCTGTAGACAGGATTAATAGTTTTGTGGAGCATGGTCCCAACAATGATAATATGATGGGCAAGTTCCAGAGTGGGTACTCCATCTCTTTATAATTTGTGGAAAAAAGACTGCAATATTAGTGAGATTTTAAAGCACGTAATGCATTTTCTTTTGCTTTTTTATTATAATTTCATTCTTTTCTGATGATTTTTGGGGAAATCATGTAACAAACTGCAATTTAAAACCCGCTCAGTCAAAAATGGTACTTTTTTAAGACAACATTAGAGGTGGCAGCAGTGAAGCAAAGAGTGCCACAGGCCCAAATGGTTGATAATAAAATGCCCATTAAAAGGCAACAATACTTGTGTTACAAAAGCCTCCTTAGATACCTCAGCCCCTGTGCCAATACTTGTTGCATTAATGGTAGCTCTACCCCTGACAGGGAGACAGATGTCTCTTGTGATCCAACAGAAGCACTTCCAATAAGTGTCAGTTCTGATGGTTCTTATGGGTAGGTGGTGTCTGATTGAGTGAGTGTGCCTCCTTAGTGTAACACTGCCTGAAGCCTAGCGGGCACGGGGGGTTGACTCTGCTGATGGAAGTGACTGTGCCTGGAGGACATTATGTGGGTGACTGCATTGTGTGATGGTTCTTATTCAGGTAATCATGCCTAATATGAGTATTTGTTAGTTGTATCTGATGGGAAAGATTGTAATTAGGGCCCGATTATGAGTTTGGCAGTCTTACCACCCTGTCAGTGGTCCCAAGAAGACTGCTGAGCCGGCAGTCTTCCGCCCGCCGTATTACGATGCATGCAGTCTGAACCGCCAACTGCTGTCGACGGAGTGGTTCCTGCCTGGGTCAGGGTGGACTGCAATGTTGGAGAGGCAAACTCCGACGCCTTCAGGACCGTGGTTTCCCGCCGTGCCGATTATGAAAACACAGTTGTACTGGCGGTCCCCTAGTGGCGGTTCCCAGTCAGCAGTAGGCCGTCGTGGTATGCTCTCAACAAAGAACCAAAACAGTGGCAATTGGATGGATGCACTAAAACAACACAGCGGATATCCATTGGCCAAGTGGACACACCGGCAAATCACACTATAAAACACACCCCATCTCAGACCATAATCCTTTGCCTCTCCACTGCAGAACAGCAAAACAGAGCAGCAATTTTTTTGTTCAGATAAGGAAGCCCTTTTTCCCTATCCCATTTAACACTCTTCACACACTTTTGTTGCATTTTTTACTAATATCCCTTGGTGCTTTTTGTTAGTCATTGTCACCCACTTTAATTTCTAGTTATGTTACGCCCAAAAAATCTACGTTTTTCAGAGGCTGAGTTGTCAGTTATTAGAAATGAAGGTCTGTAGTTGGCAGTGGTTTGCATCGTATCCAAGTAGGGACCCTAACTCTAGTCAGGGTAAGGGGATTACACATCTAAGATAACCACTGCTCACCCCCTTGGTAGCTTGACATGAGCAGTCAGGCTTATCTCAGAGGCAATGTGTAAAGCATTTGTACATACACAGACAGTAACACAGTGAAAACACTACAAATGGACCACACCAGTTTAGAAAAATAACCAATATTTATCTGATTAAAACAAGACCACAACGCAAAAATTCAACATACACAAATCAAGATATCACTTTTAAAAGGTTCAAAATAGTTCACTCCATAAGAAACTATTGATGCGTCACTTTTAGCACAAAGTACCTGGGACGCGTCAAAATCAAAGACGAAAACAGGACCAGGGGAAGTGAGGTGCCGGGAAAGCAAAGCCATGCGTGGGTTCCTTACTCCCAGTGAAGGTGACGTGTCGGTTCCTTACTGCCAGGGGAGGTAATGCATCGGTTTCTTACTGCAGTGCAGGGGAGGTGATGTGTCAGTTCCTTACTGTCAGGAGAGGTGATCCATTGGTTCCTTACTGTGAGGGGAGATGATGCGTCGATCTCTGGACATGCGGCCTCGGTTTCTTACTGCTGGGCCACATCGATGAACAACTTGGCGCACAGAGATGGTGCGTCGAAAGCCCAGACATGCTGGGTTGATATGGCAGTGGCGGAACAGGCGCTGTGGTGATTTCCCAGCCGCGAAGCAGGTGATGCATCGACTTCTTTCCACCAAACACAGCAGGGCCTGCGCCAGAGTTGGTGCATGCACCATGAACGTCGGTGACATGGAGCTCGGGACTTGGGTTGCGGTAATCTTTCAGCTGCACGGCAGGCGCTGTGTCAATTCTTCAGCCACGGCGATGCATTGGTTTTTCAACCGCACGGAGGTGCTGCGTCTGAAAAAACAGGCGCTGAGAGTCAATGCATGGATTTTCTTGATTCCTAGCAGCAAGACCCCCTCCAATTGCCCAGAACTGGGATTGGCACCACTTGGCAGGTCAGAACTCCCAGCAGAGGAGTTGAGGGGCTGCAGATAAAGCCTTTGATGACAGATGAGACTTCTTAACAGGTGGCAAGCATGCACAAACCCTAGGAGAACCTTGGAAAGCAGGATATAGAAAGAAAAGTCCAGTCCTTTCACTTCCAGGACAGAAGCAGCAAGCAGCAGGCCAGCACAACAAAGCAACCAACAGAGTGTCAGTTCCTCCTACAGCATCCAGCTCTTCTTCCTGACAGAATGTCCTCTTGGTCCAGAAGTGTTCTGAAGTTATGGTGTCACAGCTCCAGTACTTATACCAGTTTCTGCCTTTAAAGTAGGCAACTTCAGAGGAAAGTCTCTGTAGTGTACAAGACCCTGCCTTTCCCTGCCCTGGCTCCAGAAACACTACATGGGGGTGGAGACAGCTTTGTGTGAGTACAGGCACAGCCCTATTCAGGTGTCAGTGACAACTCTTCCCACCACTCTAGCTCAGGAAGATCCATCAGCCTGATGATGGGCCATCAGGATATGCAGGGTACACTTCAGCTCCCTCTGTGTGACTGTCTAGAGTGAATGCACAACAGCCCAACTGTCACCCTCTCTTAGATGTGGATTCCACAGGCAGGCAGAGGCACAGAATGGTAAAGCAAGACAATGCCCATTTTCTAAAGGTAGCATTTTCAAACATGCAATTTAAAAACCAAGGGGCCCATTAGGATGTCGGGCGGAAGCACTACCGCCGTGCTGGCGGATGCAAAAACCACCAGTTACCGCCTGCACGCAGCAGTCCACACGCCCGCCCGATTACGATGCGAAAAGTCAGCCAAACACCGCCGGCAAGCCAGCGACACCGTCCGCCATCAAAGTGCGCCCGTACACGTAGCGGCGCAGCCCAATTGACACACACCGTCCGACGAAACACGTACCGCCCGGCGTACAAATTACGATGCCGCACACAAACTGAACCCACGGCTAAGAGACACCGTACGTCAAACCGAAGCGGTAACACGAACGCCGAGCACGGACACCGAAGAAGCGGCACCCCCGAGCATGAATCCAGCACTGCAGGCCCTCCCTATGCTCTATCTGATGCACCACCAAGGACGCAACGTACCGCGAAGACGCAGGTAGGCACACATACAACAAGTGCACGCAAACAGCGCACACAGTGCAAGGGCGGAAAAAGCGGACAACCCCCACCCCCGCGTGTACACGACACATCTACCATAGCATCCACATATGACACACAGGCCAAATTGTAACATCTCGTAACACATGTGTACACACCACCTGGGACTAGGAACCAACCACCCCGTCACGGCCCCAAAGCGGCGATGACGCTGCCACACATGCGCACAACGCAGAGGCCAACCGCAGCGCCATGCATGCGTCGCACACAGACACAGGGACACAACCAAGCAGCACACACACCAGCCCCACCCCGAACGCACATGACACGTGACAGGCCTGCCACAGACATGTCCCCAACGCCCAATTCACGGACAACACCCAACGTCACACAACCGACGCAACAGCAGGACACACCCCAGTGCAACAAACATGGCGAAGCACACAGAGGCGGCAACACCAACTAGGAGAAGCAGGGCCCCTTCGGGAAGAGGAACGCCAGTACCACACTGAAACACCCATACCACCCTGCACATATGAACAAGACATACAAAACGGAACACCAAAGAGCCCGGGGACCGACAACAGGTGGCCCAAGAATAACACTCACACACAAGGCCCAACGCAGAGCGGAAAGGCAGCCTGCCGCCCACACAAGGGAGAGCAGACAGCACTGAATGACCTTCCATTCCAACTCCGAAACCACAGCCCTACGAAAGATGCCGGTGAATACAGCCATTGTCCAATAAAAGACCAACACAGGCATGCAGAGAAGACCGACCACAGGGCAGATAGCGCATATCACAGAAGAACACAACGGACGGGAAAGAATAAAGAAAACACTCCCCCATGTCGGCCCCATGCAAGTTAATTGGAAGGAGTCACACATCACTGACCTTGAACTGTCTGAGAAGCATGTGGGATGAGGGCCCGTGTCCTCCGCACAAGCCAACAGAACACAAGTCCTGTCTCCCTACGACTACACAGAGCTCACAGCAACCTCGGAGCGTGCACATTGCAGACTGCACACACAGCCGGAGCACGCCACCACAACGCACCGCTGCAAAATGGCAACTGCAACACACCTACCCAACTAAGCCGGACAGGTCAAGCTGTACAAAACCAACATGATACATATATTGGGATGCGAACTCCTGTCCATGCTGAACGTAAGTTACCGACTGACTTACCGCATCACATTGTTCAGCTGCGTCATACCCGTCTTCTACTGTCGGAGGTGTCCCTACCAGCATCCCGTGGAGATGTGTCTCTCCAACCCGGCATGTCTAAAGGCGGACCTGCTAGCACTACTCCTCCCTCTGGACGCACACAACAGGGCCTGCTCTGCCTATGGGGGCATGGCGTATGTGGCCAACATCGCACCCGCACTGAAATGGGACCACTGTGCCTCCACACGACGGATCATCGAGCACAGCTACATCGAATGTCACCCAGCATGCCCCATCATGGTCCTCCAAGGGACAACTTACGAACAACACCTTGACAGCCACCATCCGCTACATTGGCTGGCAAACATAAACACCACCAATGACATGGAAGCCCTGCTGGACGGCATCGCATACCTGACAACCTGTAAATTCGTCGGACCCCAACGCAGGTTCCCCGATTGACCTATGATGTCCAACCCCGCACCCATGCTTAGCTTCCGCACGGACTGGCCAGTCACCACCACAACAGCCATACCAAACGACCGGCAACAATTACCACACCATCAACGACATCGCCATGACATCGGATATGACCGGGACATGCACACTGTTCCCCATCACATCCAGGAACACCGCATGCATCGTGGGAGGCAGTGGCATGGGGTCTGTGTATCGCACCCACATGGACGGAACTGCACGAACAACCAGGACACGACATGGATCCAGCGCCCATGGACACACACACCGCTCAGTGGACATGAATAGGTCGCCTGGAGTCTGTGGGTGCTGCACCCCTCCCACCCCCGCCCCGGGAATCCCATACCAGGACCTTTGCACGGACGACAAGTGCAAACAACAACAACACGACCCCAGTGACTGTGACATGTCCAGTAACCACCACATTGCAACAACAAGTGGCACGCCGCTGCATGCACGCAAGCACATGCCCTGATGTCATCTCACATGCACGCGTGCATGAGGAACAACCGCAGCAAACCTGTCACATGGAACTGAGATGGACTGTGCCCATGATGCCAAGCGGTCTGGTAGGCTACTTGTATACCGTCTGTGTCAAAGTCCGCAGCTCCGCAGCTATACGTAAATGTACATTAGCACAGCCTTGGCCAAGCAGATGTAACTCTGAAGCCCACATCCCACATGCAACAGCCAATCACATGTAACCCCACACCCTATCCCATTTGTAATCATGCTCAGTATATCCTCAACATGTATTCCGCTGCCAGTAGTGTCCACTATACTGCATCACAGAGGACAGAAGACTCAATATAATGTTTGAAACCAAAACTGTCTCCGCTGACTCATTTCACAAGTACGAATGAGAGAGGATGAGAGGATGTGAAGTACACGGCAGTCGTGACATGACCATGTAGTCCACTGGTATTGGATGTCAACGCAAATGAGTAGCACAACTGTGGAAGACACACATGTGTCGTGTGAAGTCGTATGGACGCAGTGCTCAGGTGGGTGGGTGCGACGGGTAGATGCGCACATGCCAAGTTGGAGCACGCCGTGTTGGGAGGGGTCATGAACAGTACACCACCGCTTCCCTGGGCATTGTGAGAGGACACCTGTCGGGGGAAGTGAACACGTGTGTGCACAGCAGCCGGGCACACGAACAATGCGGAACCAGGCGCACACGTCAGCCCACCCTCCGTGGACTAGCTGGATCCTGTTGTGCGCCCGCCATGCCCCTTGACAAGGCACACACAGCCCCAGTCGACCAGGTGTAACCCCAACATAGTCAATCCACACAGGCGATACAGGGCACGGGATGGCAGTGGAGCATGGTGTGTGAGAGGTCTCCTCACGCTCCTCCTGGTCATATCACGCAGGCAATAGAACCTCAACGTGTAGCATGGCACAAGTCAAATGGAAGTGTAGGGGGACGCACCTCAGCACGAGCAGCACTGACGTCACGGGAGGTGGCTCGCACCATCCCATCCATTGCCCATTATACCAACCACGCCACATGCCATTGCGACTAAGTGCAAGCGCGTGCGCCACCACCCCCGAGCCCTCCCCAGAGAGGCCAAAGAGTGAATGTGTGGGCCATCAGTCACAGACGGACGCGGCCTGGCCGCAAGGGCAGCCACAGCCACTGGGTGTCGCAGGTGGCGGATCCGGAAGGCGAAGACTGTGATGCATAGTCCATGCAGGCCGGGTCTCCATTTGGGGCACCACGCAGGTGGACGGCGTCCCGCCACACATCATACCCTGAGACAGCCCACTCGTGCAACTGGACCCACACATACACTCCTTGCCCTCTCTGGTGCGAGCTTGGGGCTGCCTGTGCAAGCGCTAGCCTCGCAGGTGCACATGCATATTGGGGGAGCGAGGGGAGGACATGAGGGCTGGGGCGAAGATGACTGTATCACTGTCAGTGAGTACAAGGGATGACCCAGATGTGGAAAGGAAGAGACGTGTCCCGTGTGTACTGCAACTAGTCGCCAATCCAACTACCCCCCATGTCCGGAATGTAAGCCCGCACCTAGGCCCGCCCATCCGCCACATCGAATATACCACCAGCACAACAACCTTCCCATTCGAAACACTGACTGGGGGTGGCGACCAGTGAACAAACATGTGTAGCCTACCCACGCGTACATGTGGGCCCTCCATGATCCATGTCACCTGCGGCAAAGTCATGACATGCGCAATGAGGGAAGTGAGGTGAGCTGTCCGCCCCACGCACAGAAGGTGCATCAGCTCCACAGACCCAGCAGCGAGTCCAGCAGGGGTCGCAGGGGCAGGGGCAGCTGTGCCTGGTGTGAAGGCACATGCACGTGGACAGCACATCGACCAATGTGTAGTCTGCCCACATCTACAGTCCATCATCATGCGGACATAGGAATTGAACACAGGGCAACACATCTGAGTGGGTGCACCCACCGTGACCAACAATGCGCAATTATCGACGTACCCGCCCTGTGCATGGCCCCCCACCCAACGGAGGCACATCCAGTGCCACCATCCCACACACACAAGCCTTCCACGAAACATGCTGTGTCCAATGGTCAGTACAGAGTCAGCGCCCATCTGGTGGATCCTGAACAGGAGACACATGCACACACATGCCAGCTCCCACTATGTACGTCTGCCACCTGGCACGTGCAATGTAACCTCTCACCTGTGACGTGTGTCTGCAAGCACACAGACGTTTTGGCATGGGGCTGTCAATGTGGACACCTGTCAATGTTTCGGGAGGTGTGATCCGTACAGTGCTGTACATAGGGTGCAGTGCTGACACCTACTACTGTCTCATATCCCCTCGTGCCACAGGTCCCACTTGTTTTGGCCGCTCAGCCTGTGCCCACATCGTCGTCGTCGTGTGCCATACTCATCCAGCCTCGGAAGCAGTGCCATGCTCAGCAGACATTCATGTTGCCGTGGCGTTGCCACTTGACGAATATGCAGTCAGTCCCCATCAGCACGCCCCGCAAGTCATTGGGGCCTAGATCCCCATGTGCATGCTCATGGCAGTGGTTTGTATCACTAGCCATTGCCATTGGTGGGAGACCTGTGTAAGTGTATTGTGGCCGTGCCGTCCCTGCTTGACAGCTGGGCTGTGACTCATGTGCTTGCTCAGTCATGTCAGTGATGTGTATGCAAAATTGCTATGTGTTGTGTTGCTTTGACCTGTGTCCACTGCCATCTTCCCTAGGCGGAGACCGAACATTGACCGCCCATACCAATTGCTGGCGGACATGGAGGATACTGAGGTCATAAGGAAGTTTCGGCTGGACAGGCCAACCCTGCATCGACTGTGTGCCATGTTGGAACCCCATCTCCGTCCCCGCAGGGTGTATCCGACAGCATTCACCCCCACGGCTAAGCTGATGGCCGCCATGCATTTCTTCGCCACTGGGTCATTCCAGCACACAGTGGGCAGTGGAGGAGGGATGTCCCAGCCCATGTTCAGCAAGGTGCTGAGGGATGTACTGGCAGCCATGATGCTGTACCGAAACAGGTACATCAGATTCCCCAGGGCTCGTGAATTGGCGGCAGTGAAGGGTGCATTCTATGCCCTTGGCAGGATCCCACACGTCGTTGGTGCCATTGATTGCACACATGTTGGCCTTGTTCCACCACAGGCCACTGAGCACCTGTACCGCAACAGGAAGCACACGCACTCCCTGAATGTGCAAGTGGTGTGCCTTGCGGACATGGTGATAACCCACGTGTGTGCAAAGTTCCCAGGCTCGGCCCATGACGCACACGTAATGCGCAACAGCATCTTGCCACGACTGATGTCCAATCTGCAACAGGATCGTGGCTGTATTGTCGGTGAGTATGTGGAGTGGTGTAGCGTGCTGGTTGTGCGATGCTGTCCCCTGTCCAGTTGGAATAGCAACGGTTCTCTGTGTCCCTCACACCCAGGTGACTCTGCGTACCCGAATGGGGCATGGCTGCTCAGTCCATTGAGGAATCCTCGCACCCCAGCAGACGATCGCTACAATGAGGCACATGGGAGGACCAGACGTGTGGTCGAGCGTACCTTTGGCCTCCTCAAGTCCAGGTTCAGGTGCCTGGACCGCACCGGGGTGCGCTGGCGTACTCCCCACAGAAGGTGTGCCAGATAGTGGTGGCGTGCTGCATGCTGCACAATCTGGCCATTCGGAAGCAGATCCCCCTCATTGTGGATGACGGAGATCAACCAGGGCCCCAGCCCGCAGACCAGGACAGCTCGAGTGAGGAGGACAGCGGAGAGGAGGAAGCTGGGAATGTGCGCCAGCAGCTCATTGCCCGCTACTTCACTTGACGGTGAGTGTCCATGTACGACGGCTGATGTGTCTGTATTTGTGCAGGTGTGTGTGTGCTGTGTCAGGGTGGCCTTTTGTTCACTGCGTGCTGTGTGTCAACGCTCCATGCCCAGGTTAGTATGCCACTGATGGTGGCTGTGGCATTGTGCCCTATTGCTCTGTGCGATGTGTGTACATTGCTTGTAGTTGTTGACATGTACTGTGTGATGGGTGTGTGACACACTCATTGAATGTGCTCCTGTTCTGTCTCCCACCCCTAGGTCCCTACAGGCCCTCCGGTTCCATTGCCATGCCACGCATCAGGTGCCGTTCCGCTCAAGGTGGCCGTTGTATTCCGTACAATTAAAACACAGGGCACAGACAGCAGTTTGTGGAAGAGGTGCATTTATTTCAAACTGTGACATGTGATTGTGTGTAAGGTGATGACAGAAGTGGTGCGTGCAGTGACAATGAGCTGTCGGTCATGGCTGCGTGATGCTCAGGGTGTACCCACTGGTTCTATGTCCATAGTCCAACACACACATGCCATCCAGATGGCTGTGTGGAGTGGGATCGTAGTCCAAGTCAATGCAGTGGGTGGTCAAGGAAGGCTGGCTGGCTGCCTCACTTGCGTCTGGAGCGTGCGAAGTCCTCCCGGGAGATCTGTTTCCGCTTCGAACGGCCCCTTCCACGTTTGCAAGGGGGGGTGCCTGCTTGCGACCTGCTGGTGGTTGAGGTGTGCTCACTGGCTGTGGACGCAGGGGAACTGGACACTGCTGCTCGAGCCTGCGCCCCGGCAGGTGGTGGCGGAGGGGAGCTGCTGTCCCTGGCTGTGACCTCACCGCCACCACCAGCTGGCCCATGAGGTCCACGAGTTGGCCCATACGGGCGTCCATGGACCTCAGCACCCCCAGCACCTCACGCGTGTCTGTAGCTGACCTGGCCCATTGTCCTTGGGCCTCTTCATAGGCCCCAAGGACTCTGGCCATTTGAGGCAGGGCATGGCTCCCAGGGGAGGCTGGCGTTTCCCTGACCCTGCTCCTCCTACCAGTCCTGCTGCCACCGGCCTGCCCACTAGCCACATTGTTCACCACGGTCCTCGCCCTGGCTCCCAGGGTGGATCCAGTTGTCCGGGCCACCACCTGCGCTGGGGCTGGGGCCAGCGAAGACGTGGTGGCGGTTGCGGCAGTGGTAGTGGCCGCAATGACCGTGGGTGTGGCCGCAATGCCCGTGGGTGTGGGCGCAATGCCCGTGGGTGTGGCCGCAATGACCGTGGGTGTGGCCGCAACGACAGTGGCAGCAGGGGGCTGGGAATGTTCAGCAGCCATGGATGATGGGTTGGTGGGTAGGAGGGGTCCTGGGGAGCGGCTGGGCCCTGCCACACTAGATGGGCCTGCTTGGTGGTCCGTGTCCGAAGAGGAGGACAGATCCTCCACATCCGTGTGTCCTCGTTGGGGGCTTGTAGGCTGGCTGTGCTGGCTGCTGTCTCCATCCCCAGCATCCAGCAGTTTGTCACCTGTGGAGAGAATGAGATTTGTTATTGTGTTGCACCTGGCGAAGTCTGTATTGGTTGTCTGACATTCTCCGTTCGTGCACTCTCGTGCACGTGTGTCCCGGAGGCGGGTGTGTGGCTGTACAATCTGTTGTTGTGTGTGCTTGGCAATGGGACTGTGTGCTGTGCACATGTGGCATGGGACGGATTGGCTATGCCGATGGGTGTGTTGCTGTGCTCCTACTTATTGTGACTCTGGTGTATGCGGGCTCCAGGCCCATCCTGGGTCTGGTTTGTACTTTGCTTTTGGGGTGCATATGGAACGCTTAGGAACGCATTTGGCAACATGGGGGTCATGCCCCAGGAACGCATTTGGGATGGAATATGCTTTTGGTGTTCAAATGGGACTCTTAGGAACGCATATGGCAACATGGGGGCATGCCCGGAAACGCATTTGGGATGGAATATGCTTTTGGGGTACATGCTGTGAGCCATGGGTGCCGAACGTGACATGTGTTGTGGCAGCATGACAGTGCATGGTCTGAGGTGTGTGCATGCCTGACATGCCCTGCATATTTGCTGTCTGTTGTGATTACTGGACATGGCATTGGACGCGTCGTTATGAGTGAGTGATGGTTGTGTGCCACCTGACGTATTGCAGTTGTCCCATCTCCTTGGTGTGCGTGCTGCCCTGTGCCATGTGCATCACTGCAGTGCTCGGGGGTGTGGCCCATGTTGTGTGTTGTTGCTCGCAGTGTGGCGTGCGCTTCATTGACTTCTGGCACATGGTTGGTCATGGGCATGTATCTTAGCGTGACTGCTGTATGTGTGGCAGCTGTGCGGATGACATGCCTTTCATGAGACTGGGGCTGACGGATGGGATGGATGGTATGTTGTATGTGCATGGTGTGTCTGTGTGTTTGATGGGTTCAGTGGTGTTCGTGTGCATTTATGTTGTTCCGCTCTGTTGCGTCTAGTGTTGTTTGTCTTACATAGGCGTAGTTGTGGGGTGTGTGGTTGACAGGCAGTAGGGGCTACATGGACAGGACTTCAATGGTGTTTCGGTTGTGTGTGATGGGTTGCACAGTGGCTGCCGTGTGGTACTATATTCAGTGTGGCTTGTGCATGCAGACGTGGCTCCTTGGGTGTTGCTGTGTCTGTGATGGGTCATGTGGGGTGTGAGTCTGTGGTTCATGTCCGTGTGCACATTGTTCACTTGTTCGTGACAGTGGGCGGTGCTGCATGTTCGTCTGCTACGTAACATGTCCCATGTGTTGGTCGTGTTACGGTCCTCATGCCTCCAGTAATCCAGCCCTGTCCAGTTTCCCACCTGCAGGTTGTTCGTGCGTGCACTGTACTGGATGCCACATGGTTCTAAGCGGGGGTGCTCCATGTTGCAGGTCTGTGGGGGTGGGGGCGGTGTTGTGGGTCGTGGTGATGGCTGGACACCCACTGACACCGATTGTTGTGGACCGTGATGTCTACCTTTCGGCTGTCGGTGTGCACTGCGGTGGCTGACACGTGGGTGTGGGGTGTGGGGGATGCTCCTCCTTGCTGTGCTGTGGGACTAGGGGCCTGGTGTGTGTTGTACTTGAGCTGTCCACCCTCCCACCCACTGCACTTTGTGTTCCTGCCACTTACCTGTTACTTGTCGGTTAGTGCAGCTATGGCGGACACATGGGTGTGGTGGGTGCTCGTTGTGGCGCTTCTGGCATACTTGGGGACCTGTTGGTGGTTACGTGGCTGGCTGAGTGTACACATGCCCCCACGTATATTACAGTTGTTAGGTTTGGGCTGTGTGTGGTGGTGTCTGTTGCATGTGTGTGTGATGTGTTGTGTATTGTGTGCTGGACATGGGGGTGTTTGTCCCTGGGAGCTGTGGCATGGTGGTAGTGCATGTGAGTACATAGCGGTGTGCTGGTATACATTAGTTTGTACTTACCAGCCTCCACTCCCCTGCTAATCCGGCGAGGATCTCCGGATGTATAATGACTCGCACCTTCTCCTCCCACGCTTTGAAGGTCTTGAAGAGCGCGGGATTCCCTCCGCCAGTGACGGCAGCCAGCTCTCTGTTCTTGCTCTCCTTCTTCTTGACCAGGCTCTTGACGTCATTCCACCGTTTGTTGATTTCAACTCTGTTCCTGGGCAGGGTCCCGACTGCATTGACCTGGTCTACGATCCGGTTCCACATTCTGTTTCTGGTGGCTAGTGGTGTGTGCTGGACCAGGTTTCCATAGATTTGTGGGTGCACCTTGATGATCTCGTCGACCATGACCGTCAGCTCAATGGGCGTGAACTTGGGCATTCTTTGTGGTGCCATGGTGTTTGTGGTGCTGGTGCGGTGTGTGTTGTGTAATGTGCAGGGGTTTGTGGTGCCGGTGTTTGGTGGTGGTGGTGGTGGTGGTTGTGATGTGTGCGTTTCTGTGGTGTGCTGCTGTCCTTGCTGTGTCACTGTGTCCTCTCCTCTCCTCTCTAGTTTGCAATGTTGCAAGGGGTTGTGGTCTGTGGGAGTGCTGCTTTTGTACTTACCTATGTGGGTGTGTCCTCATGGTCTGTTGTTTTCAGGTGTGTTGTGTCTGGTGTTCTGGCCTTTGTATTTTTTGTTTGTCCAGGGGGGTGTTTTCGGGATGTGTACTGTGCTTGTGTATTTGTGCGTGCCTTGCTGTGTGGACTTGTTGGCCATGTTGTGTGCGATTGTTTTTGTCAGCGGATTGTTTCTGTGCAGGGACGTGGGCGCCATGGCTTCTGCCGTGTCAATTCTCATCGGCGTTGTTTGCGCTGGCGGGCGGTATATTTGTGGTTTACCCGCGCTCATGGCGGTGCGATCGTAATTTCACGTGCGGTGTGTCGGCCGTGAGGGCGGGCGGTTTTGTGTTGTCGTGCGTGTTTCCGTCCGTGGCGGGCGGTTTGACTCCGACTCGGACGAGGGCGGGCGGTATCTTGTGTGGTTTTCCGCCGATGGCGGTTTTCGGTTTGTGTAATCGTAATGGCGTGGTCGGTGTTCAGACGGTGTGTGCGGGCGGATTTTTGCCGCTTTCATGCCTGGTGGATTTTTTTACGCCGGGTATCGTAATGGGCCTTCAAATTCGCTAAAAGATGTATTTTTAAATTGTGAGTTCAGGGTCCCCAAACTCCAAATCGCTATCTCTTCCCAATTGGAAGTTACACTTGTAAAAGGTTACAAGGCAGCTCCAATGATAACCCATGGGAGAGACAGCCCATGCAATAATGAACAAGCATTGGCACAGCCAATAGGTCTCGCCTTTGGGACCTTATATGTGTTTTTCCAGAGCTATTGGCTTTGCCAATGTGTTTAAGCTATGTTGTAGAGCAGTGTGGCTGCTGTGCAGCATGTTGAAAAGTTAAAATAAAGTGTTATAAGCAATTTTGTTAACGTATATATAACCAAGTAAACATTATGTAGAAATGAACGACCCTATTAAAAAAAGAATTAACATATACAACGTCTACTAGTTTGTCTGTCCTGGTGCTGATGTGATGCTGTGCTGGTGCTCAGGTGATGCTGAGTTATACTGACATGGTGCTGAGGTGGTGGTGTGCATGTGTGGAGGTGGTGCTCAGGTTGTGCTCGGTGATGCGGATGTGGTGCTGAGTGATGCTGAGTTGGTGCTGTGCTGGTGTAGCACTAATGCTGAAGTGGTGCTGCATTGGTGCTGAGGTGGTGCGGCGCTGATGCTGTGATGGAGCTGCACTGGTGCTGGTTTGGTGCTTTGCTGGTGGTGGTGCACTGATGCGGAGGTGGTGCTGTGATGATACAGAGGTGGTGCTGTGGTGGTATTGAGTGATGCTGAGGAGATTCTGCGCTGTTGCTGAGGTGGTGCTGAATGATGCTGTGGTGATGCTATGCTGATGCGGTGGTGCTGCGCTGATGCGGAGGTGGTGGTGCTGCACTGATGCCAAGGTAGTGCTGTACTGGTAGTGAGGTGGTGCTGCACTGGTGCTGAGGTGGTGCTGCGCTGGTGCTGAGGTGGTGCTGCGCTGGTGCTGAGGCGGTGCTCGGGTCATGCTAAGTTAAACTGACATAGTGCTAAGGTGATGGTGTGCTTGTGTAGAGGTGGTGCTCAGGTGGTGCTGAGTGATACAGAGGTGTTGTTCAGTGATGCTTTGGTGGTGCTTCGGTAACGCTGTGATGGTGCTCAGGTGGTGCCGAGTGTTGCTGAGGTAGTGCTGTGGTGGTGTTGAGTGATGTTGAGATGCTGGTGCGGAGATGGTGTTGAGTGATGCTGTACTGGTGCTCAGGTGGTGGTGCTGCACTGATGCTGAGGTAGTGCTGTGTTGATAGTCAGGTGGTGCTGCACTGGTGCTGTACTAGGGCTGAGTTAGTGCTGCACTGGTGCTGAGGTGGTGCTGAACTGGGGCTGAATAATCTTGTGGTGGTGTTGTACTGGTGTTATGGTAGTGCTCAGATGCTGCTGAGTGAAGCTCAGGTGGTGCTGCAGTGTTGCTGCTGTAGTGGTGATGAGTGATGCTGACTGGTGTTGAAGTGGTGCTGTGCTGGGGTGGTGCTACAATAGTGTTGCATTGATGCTGAGGTGGTGCTGTGTTGATGCTGTGGTGCTAAAGTGGTGCTGTGCTGGTGCTGAGTGATGCTGAGGTGGTGCTGAGGTGGTTTCTTTTCTGAAAATCTGTTGCTTACAGTGTCTTAAACCCTCTGAAAAAGATAAAGTGCAACACAATGGCAGCCCAAAAAATTAAATAAACATATATAAAAATCAGCTTAAACACAACAACACCATCATTAATGTATGGTAAATAAAATGTTACAGCTTAAAATAACTAGGGGGAGCGGAGCAAAGAGAAAGAGCAACAACAAAAACAAGGGTTTTTAACACTTAGACAAAAAGAGAAGTTCTTTGTTTAAAGTCAACAGCACTATAACATTCTGGGTGGTGCAACTGTAAGAGTATTGAACAACAGCGTATGAAAACAAATAACATTTTTGACTGTTGAGATTTGGTTACATTGATATCGCCATCATGGAGTTTATGCAGAACACCGAGCTGGCTGGAAAGGTTAGTCAGTCTCAGCTCTCACGTTCCGTTTATCTACCAGAAAGCAGATTTATGAGGAAGGTAATAAACAGCAAGTAATTTAGCCCGCTGGCAGGAGCTGGGCAGTAGCTGTGTATGGTGGAGGAAGGGACAGACATCTGGCACAAACCTATGGCTGCTTCAGAGCTCCGATCAAATCTAATACATTTGATCTTTCAGGTTTTGAGTATGGTTAATTAACAAAACACTTACCTTCACTGCAGTATTTCGTGATATAAAATAGGAAGACCTGGTTTCTGATCTTTGCCCCTCAAAGTGGAATTCCTCTTGATCTTATGCTGACTTAGATTAGGCTGGGGCGGCCGTCGCACTGATTATAATTAAAATATTACCTGTGGGCACAGGGCCTCCGGAAGCGGCCACCATATTTAAGGAATTGAGTGTAGCGCTGTTATGAAGGGAAGCGCACGAACATACGCAAACAGCTGTTCAAAACAACGAACCAAGGAGACAGAAAAAGGAGTGCAAGGAAACAAAGAGAAATAAACAAACAAGCAATAATAAAAGTAACAGGGCCAGTCGCCAGTGGCAAGAACCACCCATGGGAAGGAGGGACAAATGTGAGCAATTAGCCACATAAAGGCAAGGAATTTTAAAAAGCACTCACAGGAACAAAACGGCAAGCGAGGTGCATGCTACAAGCCACTCAGAGAAGATACATCATGTCTCCAGAGCGAGACCTAAAAATGTAATAAGCAGTATTTCACTATCAGGACATGTAAAACACACCAGTACATGTCCTACCTTTCAAATACACTGTACCCTTCTTATGGGGCTACCTTGGGCCTATCTTAGGGGTGCCTTACATGTGGTTAAGGGCAAGGTTTCATCCTGGCAAGTGTGTGCACTTGCCAGGTCGACATGGCAGTCTGAAACTGTCCACGCAGACACTGCAGTGGCAGGTTTGAGACATGGCTGCGAGCTACTCATATCGGTTGAACAATCTGTACTGCAGGCCCACTAGCAGCATCTGATCTACAGGCCCTGGGCACACACAGTGAACTTTACTGGGGACTTACCAGTAAATCAAATATTCCAATCATGGATAACAATTACAGATACCATTTACACAGGGAGCACTTGCGCTTTAGCACTGGACAACAGTGGTAAAGTGCCCAGAGACCTAAAACCATCAAAAACTAAATGCAGCACACAGTCACAAACAGGAGGTCAGAAGCAAAAAAGACAGTGAAAAACACCCCAAAGATGTTAGGTCTAACAGGTGTCCCCCCAACTGAAAGGGGGGAGAGCTACCCAATCTCATGGAAGCTCTCTTCACTAAGGTGTAAGAACCTGGACGGACCATCAGCATTGGCGTATTTTGTGCCAGGGCGGTGTTCCACGATAAAGTCCATTCCCTGTAGGGAGATGGACCACCTCAACAGTTTTGAGTTCTCACCCCTCATTTGCATCAACTATCTGAGGGGTCTGTGGTCTGTCTGAACCTGGAAGTGAGTCCTAAACAAGAAGGGTCTTAGCTTCTTCATCGCCCAGACCACAGCAAAAGCTTCCCTTTCAATTTCACTCCACCTCTGTTCCCGGGGAAGTACCCTCCTACTAATGAAAGCTACTGGTTGATCTAGGCCCTCTTTGTTCAGCTGTGAAAGCTCGGCTCCCACACCATGCTCTGAGGCATCAATCTGCACCACAAACTACTTGGAGAAGTCAGGAGCCTTGGGCACATGGCGTCCTTCAGAGTATCAAAAGCGGTCTGGCATGCCTCAGTCCAGATCACCAGACGTGGCTGCTTCCTTGAAGTCAGCTCAGCCAAGAGAGCAACAAGGTGCTCGGTGCGAAATACGAAGGCTCTCTCACCTCTGTCTGGGTCTTGGGGGGGTGCCCACGCCAGAATGGCTGTGTGGTTGCCAACTGGCTGCTTCCTTCCTGGTGCCCCAAGTACACTACAGACCCCTGTCCTATCTGGCACTTACTGCCCTTTATAGTGAGGCCTGCCTTATGCAGGGCCCTCAACACTTCCCAGCGGTGGAGCAGGTGGTACTCCCAACTGGCACTGAAAGCAGTAATGTTGTCAAGGTAGGCGCCACTGAAGTTGTCAAGTCCTGCCAAGGCCTGGTTAACCAACCTCTGAAATGTGGCAGGGGCGTTCTTCAACCCAAAAGGTAAGACCCGGAACTGGTAGTGCCCTTTTGGTGTTGAGAACGCTGGCCTCTCCTGTTTCCCCTTGTTCAAGGCAATCTGCCAGTACCCACACGTTAGATTAAACGTGCTGAGAAACTTGGCAGCTCCCAACCGATCAATGAGCTCATCAGCTCGGGGGATGGGGTGCGCGCCAGTCTTCGTGACAGCAGTGAGCCCACACAGAACCACAGTTCTGGTGTGGCACTAGCGGCAGCAGCTTTGGGAACCAAAACCAATGGACTAGGCCAAGTGCTGGAGGGCTCAATCACCCCTAAAGCTAACATCTTGGACACCTACTCCTTGTTGCTAGCCTTCACTCTGTCTGTCACCCTGTAAATCTTGTGCTTCACAGATGGACTGTTCCCAGTGTCAATGTCATGAGTGCACCAATGAGTGACTACCGGTGAGTAAAAACAGAGTGGCAAATTGCCCCAGCAACTGGAGACAGTCACTTGACTGCTCCAGGGTCAGTGTAGGGGAGAGGCTCACACCTTCTACTGACCCACCCTGCTCCTTGGCAGACAGGATGTCGGTGAGAGGTTCACTCTCCTCTTCCACCCCATCAACAATAGCCACGAGCATGGTCAATTCAGACCTCTCAAAGTGGGGTTTGAGGCGGTTCACATGCAGGACCGTCAAGGGGATCCTAGGAATCTGCAAGTTCACCAGGTAGGTGACATTAGTCTTGCGCTCCTTCACCTCGTATGGGCCAGACCACTTGACTTGTAGAGTATGGGGCTCTACTGGCTCCATCACCCACACCTTCTGACCAGGCTGAAACTCAACCAGAGTGGTATTCTGGTTGTCCCAACGTTTCATGTCATCCTGGCTTGCTTCCAGGTTCACCCGAGCAAGTTTCCTGAAGTGGGCTGCCTGGTTTCGGAAGACCAGCATGTAACTGAATACATCCTTGGGTGGCTTTCTAGGAGCATCGTCCCAGCCCTCCTTGACCGAACTGGGAGATCCTCTCACAGGGTGCCGAAACAACAGCTCAAAGGTGGTAAAGCCAACCCCTTTCTGCGGGACCTCCCTGTAGGCGAAGAGAAGGCATGGCAATAAGGCATCCCACTTATGCCTCATGGGTTCTGACAGACCCCCAATCATGCCTTTCAGGATACGGTTCAATTTCTTAACCAACCCATTACTCTGAGGATGGTAAGGGGTGGTGAATTTGTAATTGACGGTGCACAGACAGAATATTGAGTTTCAAATATCGATATACAAAATTGTCGAGTTTGAAATATCGTCATACAGGAATATCGAGAGCAAGAATATCGTGGTCCAGAATATCGACATTAAGGCAAGAAATATCGTTTTTGAAAATATAGAGGTTTGTTAAAATGTCGTTGTTTAAAATATCGATTTTTATATTAGTGTTATGTATTTTAGTATGTATTTTAAAAGTATGTGATGTAATTTTTTGTATAAGTATTGATTTTGTTTTTTAATATATGTGTTAAATTTTTAGTAGTGATTAATTTTATGTTAATTAAATTTTGCGTTTTGTAGTTCTGTAGCAGGTTGTGGGTTTATAGGGGAATAGGGTGGGAAGTAATTTAATTATAATAAAGTAATTAATATTTTTTATTCATTAGTATTTATTTAATTTATATTTTATAGTGTTAATTGTGGGAATTAATTTGTTATTAATTAATAATTTTTATTAATTCATTAATTGATAATTATGTTAATTGTGTTATTTTTTTAGGAGCGGGTTGGGGGTTTATAGGGGAATAGGGTGGGAAAGTAATTTATTTATAATAAATTAATTTAAAAATGTTATTATTAGTATTTATATAATTTAGATTTTATAGTGTTAATTGTGGAAATTAATTTATTATTAATTAATTATTAATTGGTTGTTAATTAATATTAAATATTTGGTAATAATGTTAATTGTGTTATTTTTGTAGGAGCGGGTTGTGGGTTTATAAGGGAATAGGGTGGAAAGTAATTTCATTTTAATAAATGTAATAATAGTTTTTATATATTCATATTTGTTTAATTTTTAATTTATAGTGTTAACTGTGGGAATTATTTTATTAAGATTTATTATTCCGATTCAGGCCGGAAATCTCCCCGACCGAGCCGGACCCGGAGAGATTTCTGACTGAATCGGACCCTAGCAGTCCGACCGAACGAGTACGATGCGTTCGCATGCAATCGGACTCGATTCGGTCGGACTCCCATTGAAGTCAATGGGAGCCGGTCGTACAACGTGTACGCGGGCTCCCATTGACTCAATGGGTGCGAGGTGAACAAGGGGCACCCCCTACAGCGGGTACGCGTCGAAGCGACTCGCGCCATACATGCACAGGTAGGGGGGACACATGGGTCCCCCCTGTGTGCGACTCGCGCGGCTACGCGTACAGGGGGGTCCGACACGGACCCCCAAAGTCCGGCTCCGACTGCTCTTTGGAGCCGGACTGCGCGAGTTGGTCGGACTGCTCGAGTCGCGCATCGTACTTACCCGGCCGGGGAGCGTCTCCATTGCGCGGTGCGAGTCGTGTCCGTGCGAGTCGGTCGGAGCGGTTGGGTCCCGCACGTCCGAATCGGTCGGGAAAGAGGGCTCCGAATCGGATCCGGTAAAGCCGAATACGATTCGGTGCCCTACCGGCCGAGATCGGAATCGCCCCCTTTGTATTGTAGTTGATCTTTTGTTTGTTTTTATTTTTTTATTGACTTTATTGAGAATAATAATTTTTAACCCTACGCTATCCAACACTTTCCCTACTGTTGCACTCACTGGAGTGGGAATACTAATTTTTACCCCTACGCTATCCAACACTTTCCCTACTGTTGCACTCACTGGAGTGGGAATAGTCATTTTTACCCCTCCGCTATGCAACACTTTCCCTACTGTTGCACTCACTGGAGTGGGAATAGTAATTTTTAATCATGCGCTATCCAACACTTTCCCTACTGTTGCACTCACTGCAGTGGGAATGGTAATTTTTACCCCTATGCTATCCAACACTTTTCTTACTGTTGCACTCAATGGAGTGCAAAATGTAAGTTTACATTTTTTTAAATATATTAATATTTTAATTTATAATATAATGTTTTTTTAATTAGATTTTGTGTTATAGGTATATGTATATTTATATATATTTATTTGTTAATTTTTATATATTTATAACATTTTAAAATAAATTAAAGTTATTAGTTTATTAATTGTTTTAAAGTATATATGTACATTTACATTTTTTAAATTAAATTTATGTATTATATTTGTTTATTTTTTAAAAATATATTTATTAGGCCATGATATCAGCGTGAAGCAATAATTAATGTCAATTACAATATACCTTAAGTATAAAAGATGAGATTAATTATTTACATACATACAGAATATTCCAAGTTCATATTACATATTAAAACGAAAGACCCCTAAGAACAGTCATTTACTAACAAAGCAGCAAAACATAAATAAATAGTACGATCAGAGGCTGGCGGGTATGGTAGATATACAGAGGGGGATATTCACAAGAACGTGTGCTAAACATCTCCAAAAAATGTTAACGCAACTTTACACATCGCAGCCTATCGCGGAAAAATAACCCCGTGTCAACGTGGAATTCACAACACGGCGGTACCATGCGATAGTCTGCCGAAAACGCGGCCAATGTCCGCGATACAACCACCTCGACGGAGATAAAAACACAAACCACAAACCACAACACAACAAAATGTGTGATGAGCCCATTCGCAATGAGGAAAGCAGCGATAAGCACCGCCAGGCCCGCGACACACACACGGCAGCCGGGAATAAGCACAACAAAAGCCTGAAAAAGAAAGACCAACCAAACAGAAAACAACAGCCAAGCACAATGGAGGCAACCGGAGCCAGTATACAACTCCACAAGCCCCATTGGCAACAAAACATTGTACATGGCAGACCATCGTGGACAAGGTGAATGCAGCCGGAGAGCGGAGGAGGACAATGGAAGAAAACCAGAACAGCCGGAATGATGCGAAACGCACAAACAAGCAGAAACACGCCAACAACAAGAAGGCAGCAATGCACACCGGAGGTGGGAGTCCAGCGCCACACCAGGAGCCAGATGACATGGAGGAAATGGTGTCCACCACATCAGTCTGGAGATGGTGGCAGGACTCGGGGACCGGAAACTGCCCAAAACAACAGACACAACAGCAACAGGGAGAGGAACGACCAGGGACTGGGGGGACGGGGAGAGATGGGCACAATGGCACACATGCACAATTAAGCACAGCACAACTGCAGACAAACCATGCCCAAGAGTAACAACACCAACCAAGAGCACAAGTCACACAACCCGGCAATATCACACCACTGAACAAGCACAGAAGTGAAAACCACACTGCCTGAAAGGGAGAAGGGTGAGCCAAATCAGAGCTGAAGGGACATCTCACACACAATGCAGCACACACACATAGGAAGCAGAGCACCCCAACATCGAACACAATGTGGTACAAACACCAACATTTGCATAACCGAACACAGGACACAAGTGCACCCGCTTGTGGCCGGTAAACGACCATACGCATCTGGCAAAGCACGAAACAGGGACATGATAATGCACAAGTACAAACCCACAGCCCTGATGGGGTAGCAATGCACGTATGGCAGGGAGCCAGAGAGTCCGTGACACACACATTGGCATACAAATCAAGACACAACACAGTTGGAGACAAGTGAAAGTGCGGAAACTTTATCAACAAGTGCGTGTCAGTACGGCCAAGAGAAGTGCCACGATATGCAGACCAATGCAGCAGCATGTCTGAATGAGGAACGTAGGAAAGCGCCCATGTCCACCCCGGGGGAGTCCATCACCAACACAAGTCAGTGCCAACCCGCGTTGGTTGTCCGCGCATGGATCAGGAGTCCGGGCCAATGCAGCCATGTCCACTGTCGTCTTGGGACATGTGACCAGATTCCCAACATGCAACCAGGCGTCGGGACACGTGCAATGGGTCACATCCAGTTGTGGCTGCAGATACCTTGTCACTCGTCCATGAAGGTGAGTGCAGCAGCATAGGCCAACATCTCCAATGAGAGATCGTTGTCCACCACATCTGACATGTCGTCGACGTAATCCATCAGCTGACCCGGACAGATGTGCTGACTCCAACCCCTGGCTCCAATGTGCACCAAAGCCCAATCGGGTAGCGGCTCAATGTGCTCACTGCACACGACGACTCGTGCAATCTCCCAGGTCCAGTTGCCAGCATGCATGCCAAACATCCATGCATGCCATAAACGGGCATCACGGTGACACTCCTGGTCGTGGGCCAACAGGGGGCGCGCACACACGTCGAAATCCAGGTCAGCTACAGTCACGTTGGAGAGGCAGAGATCCATGGTCCACTCGAATATGCACGAGCGACAATGCAACACAGACTGAATGCAGGTGACGTTCGCAAGGCGGAAGCTCAGCCGGTAACTGATCCGCAGCACTGCCAACGGCAGTGCCCCCAGTACATGCAGCAGATGTGCACGGTACAGGTCCACGTGACTGGAGACGAGCATGTGTCCAGGATGGTCTGCCATTGCGTCAGTGGCTCTGCTTGAAGGGGCACTGGCTTGCCCTGCGCCAGTCCTGTGGATGAAATGGCACAGCTCGGAGCAATGAGCAGTATCTGTGTGCAACGGGTGCAGGCCTGGGGTGGGGTGGGAGTACGTGTGAATGCCATCTCACGCACGCTAACTACGACCAAGGACTTCTGTGTGTGGGATGTGTACACGTTGGTCTCACGTCGGGCAGTGCGTAGTGTGGGAGTTGCAAGTAAATGCTATTGTATCTGTCAGGGGGTGCTGGCCACATGCAAGTCCCAGCTCGGAGCTGCAGGTGTGCCACCGCCTGATAGTACAGACAAAGGACCCTTCATCCCTACAGTAACTTCACCATCTGCATGCATTCAGGAGATGTACAGAGGCCTGTCGTGGGTGTGGTGGGATGTCTGCGACCCTGGGAATCATGGATGATATGCCCAGCACGTGGCACATGAGCGGCCTCACTGTGTGTTACGTTGCCTCACAGCTGCTCCACCCTCCCACGAGCCCCCAAACTTGTGTGTGCTGCGCGGTTGTATCATGTGCACTCCTACGGCACACCATTGTAATGCCAGTCCGCGCATGTCCAGCGGCATGCCAACAACACCGTGACGCTGGTGTTTGAAGGTGTGCGGCCACGTCCGTGTAGGCCAATGGTCCGGACAGGGCGGACACAAGTGTACAGTCGATGGCTGGCTGTGATCGCACTGTGAATGAGGCTAGGCAACTGACTCATGCAGCCGCAGGACTGATACACATAACACTTGGCATGCATGTGCCAAGACCCCGAGCAGTCTTGCGCTCCTACATTTCCCCGTCCTTGCGGGCCCGCCCTCCTGGTGCATGCTACATTGCAACATCGACTACTGTGGGCCTGGTGGCGACAACACCGCAACACAGAGACACACTTACCGCACATCCTGCCCAAGGCCAGGTCCGAGCCACGCCCTGCTCCCCCTGCCGAATCAGCACAGCCCTGCACTGACCTGACGTATGCAGGACCAGCACATGCCGCTTGTGCATGCAGGGGGGGGCGGGTGAAGCTACATGTCCAGGGTCACTGCCAACGCTGAGGTGACATGGTATCATCCGCTGAAGACAGCACACTGTGATGTTGCAGGGCCCGTGCCCATCCTGCTGACACAATGACCACACGGACACACTTGCTCAGATGGTGTGAATGGCTACGGGCACGTGCGCCCGGCCACATTTATTAGCAGGCACACATATCGAGTGACACCTGTGTTGGATGTGTGTGGGGTGTGTGCACACCAGCCGGCAAGGGCTGCCTGATGCAGTCAGAAATTGGCAACAGTGTACATCGTAAAGGACACAATCATTCAACCGTAAAGGCCCCATAAATTGTGCTGCACAGAGTTAGTGGCCCTGGATGCACAGCGTCCTGCACGGGCCTACCGCCATGGGCCGCTGACTTGCGTGGCACTGGGGCAGGGTCACGAGAGCAGGGCAGGTTTCCGTAGATGACAAAGGGGCTTGTCGCGGAGTGTCTCGGTGGACAGTGGAAGGTGTAACCCCAGGGCATGATGCAGAGGGCAGAACCACGCTGAAACAGTCACTATGGTGGAGATGAATGGAACAGACACATGTTGGACACCAAGTCTGGTCCAGCCAGATGAAGATGCAGAAAACCACCAGGACATGGACTCAGACGCCACCAAAGTCCAACCAGAAAGTGCCCATGAGTCATTGCGCACAGAGTTAGTGGCACCAGTGCTGTTAGGGGATGCCGCCTGCGATGAGGCGTGTCCAATGGTGTGGACTCCTCCACATCTTACCCAAGACACAGTTCCACATGTGTGACCTACTGGACCGCAGTGTAGGCCTGAGGCAGCGGTCAGCACAGGCCATTCACCGAGTGTCGCCGGCTTAGGTTGGATGGCCCCACCGGCCTGCGTAGTTCAGGTTCAGTGGCACCACGGGACGTGGACTTGCGGTGAACAGGGTTGATGGCACCAGGTCGGTTGTTGATAGTGTTCGATCACCTCCGTGACTCTGATCCGGCTTTCATCCTGACTGAGCCGCATCTTCCTCTTACTCCTCTCCATGCGTTCACTGGTGTGGACTCTGCCATTCATGATTCGCGACTAGGTGCTGGATGTGGGACCTACTGGTCCACAGGGTAGGCCTGAGCCCTCATCCACGTGTCGCCGGCTTACGTTGAACAGGGTTAGTGGCACCACGTGTCGCCGGCTTGCGTTGAACAGGGTTAGTGGCACCACGTGTCGCTGGCTTGCGTTGAACAGGGTTAGTGGCACCACGTGTCGCCGGCGTGCATTGAACAGGGTTAGTGGCACCACGTTTCGCAGGCCTGCGAAATGGAATTATGCCTCACTGATCGAAGGGAGTCTGGTGCTGTGGCTGCTGCCACGGACTTGGGGTCACTGCCATTCAAGACTCAGGACACAGTTCCACATGTTGGACCTACTGGGCCGAAGAGGACGCCGGTGGAGTATGTAAATGAGAAAGGAGTAATGTGGGCCAGCGTCGGGGGGCCAGCGATGGTCTGTGGAGGCTGCAGAGGTCACGGGACTGGTGCTTGGAGCTTGCACCGGCATGTGGTGGGCCCTCTTTGACACACGCCGGTGTAGGCAGGTGAGCGGAGCCTCGTTGGTGCGCTGAGGCTGGCATGACGGGTCGGGGGACCAGCGGCCCAGGGTGCAGCAGGCGCACAGGGACGCAGGCCCCGCCGCGCTCGGAGCAGGACTCGTGGCGGGCTGAGAGGCGCCGCCCTGGCAGACGCGTTGTCTATTCCGAATGAGAACCAAGCCCAGTACGACGGGCTTTTTGTTCACACCCCTACGCAGGCCTGGCGTACGCAGGTCCAACCCACTCCGCCCGTGCATGCTGGGGGGGACGTAACGTGCGACAGTTCCGTGTTCTGCCCCACAGCATGTGGGGACATGGTAGCGTCCACTGGCCACTACACTCCATGCACCAGCAGTTGATCTCCACATGGCCATTTCCATGGTTTGCACTCTGTGGTCTGTCTGGCACCTCCACGCCACACCTGGCATTGGGCAGGTTCACATTCCTTGGTCACTTGCCGCTCTCGCACATGCCTGCTCCATGTCTCTCCTTGCATCCTGCTATTGTGTGTCTGTGGTGCCATGCCGTGGCTGGGTTGTGGGCATGGCAAGGCCAGATTCCCAATGGAGTTGTGTTGTTGTGTCTGATCGGTTGGCATGTTGTGTGTCATGTTGAATGTAGTTGTGCTGCGTGCCCATTGCCAGTGTCGTGAGTTGCATGACTGTGGGCTGGAGGTGTGTGGTGTGTTCATTTTGGACTTACCAACAGGCACTGCATTTCCATGGGAGCCATCCTGGGAGCACTGGGTGATGATGGACTGTCGGGAGATGTGAGAATCATGCACTCTGCCTGGGGAGTTGGCCACGACATTGTTGAAGAGTCCTGGGCGGTCGACTGTTGCCTGCACATTCATGATATGCGTGTGCTTTCTGTTGTGGTAGTTGTGTGCAGTGTCGGCAGGGGGCACGAGGGGTTCATGTGTGCAGTTGATTGGCCCTGACACGTGAGGGAATCCAGCTATGGCGTAGGGGCCTTGCTTGGTCTCCAGCAGCTCCTGCGCAGTGTGGGTGAAGTGGAGGTGCTGGGGTACCAGGCTGTTGTTGGCATCCAGGACAGGTGTGATGACCTTGTATGGGGCTGGCTGTGTGACTCCTCCGACTCTGGCAGTTGTGGGTTGGATGGTACCAGAGGCCGACATGTGCTGCGCAGCCGGCAGCTTTGTCTGCGGAGGGATGTTGGTAGTCCGCTGGGTTGGTACCGTCATCAGGTGGGGGATGTGGGTCAGGATGCGGGGATGGTTGTCCTTTTGGGCCTGTAGTGGGCAATGTCCTCCTCTGGCGTTGGGTCTGGGTGGCAGGTGAGTTTCAGGTGGGTCCGCTGTCTTTGTGTACGCTGCCTCTGTGGTGTTCCCGGGGGGGCGGGATGGGTCCTGGGGGTGGTGGCGGGCCTGGGGTGGGTGGGGGTGGGAGTTTTGTCCCTGATGGGTATCGGAGCTGCTTGATCATTGCCTCCATGGCATATGTGGGTCTTCAGATGTGGCTCTTGGCTGGGCTCCCTTTCATGCTGCAGGTAGTCGTCCTGCTTAACACCAGCAAAAGGCAGGTGTTAAATCCCTGCTGCTACCGCGGCTTATCGCCTGTTTTTGGTTCGCATCGCAGATCTGGCAGTTCGTTGTGAAAGGGGTGTTGTGGTTTTTTAGTGTGTTTTTGCACGGGAACGCCTACTCTGCATCTCATTAGGGTTAGTTGGTGGTGTCCACCATGGAGATACATTTTGGGGGAGTTGTCGCGGGAATACTGGCGATGTCTGCAGTTTGCACCCGCTTGTGAATGGGGTGTTGAATCTATCTCCACTTTTGATGGGTTAAGGTGGGGATAAATCGGCGGTAGGTCCTTGTGAATATGCCCCACAGAGTTTATAATTCATTGATTTCCCCTTTCATCGTTCACTTAATCTGCTATGGCTCCCCAAACTTTTAAGCCCACGTTTCTTCTACGAGGGCTCTTAAGGGAATATAGATTGTGCTCTAAACTAAAGAAGGCTAAAAACCTAGCTTTCTACATTACAAAAGAGGGTGATTCTTTCTGCAGCCATGCTGAGGTGATACAAAGCCGTGCTACAGCAGTAGCCATAAATATAATATATCCAACCTTTGGTGTGCCAATGCTAGCCAATGATTCCTCTGCCAAACCTAATAACATGGCTGTCGGGGTTAGCGTGATTTCTACCCCAGTTACGGAGGTTAAGACATTTTCTGTCCCCAAGAAGAGAGGCTGCAATTTGGTACATGCATGAAAAACATGGAGACTATCAGCTGCCTCAGTTCCGCACCGAAAGCATTTAGTACCATCCCACTTCAGCATCTACAAGGGCGTATGATACAGATTGAAGATAGTTTTATAGTGCTGGGCCCTAAGACTTGATGAAATCAATATTTCCCCTGCAATGTCAATCGATCTCTGTACCAACCCCTCACCGTGCCCCAGCCTCTCATTCCATTTCTTATCCTGCTCTTCCAGGTCATCCTCCTGCAATTCCAAAAGGTTCCTGTAAAGACATCCTATTTTCTGCCTACTTTTAATGACTTCAATCATATCTTTTTTCCCTATATCCCCCGGCTGCAGTTACTTCTTATCTAAATAATCCCGTAACTGAAGATATTTAAAAAAATCTCTATTTGACAATCCATAAATTTCCCTCAACTGTGCAAAGGTGTAAAGGTTGCCTTTATCATAGAAATCCCCAATAATCGAGATCCCCTTTAATTTCCACCTGGCCATAATTGTGTCCAAAAAAATAGGGGGTAGTAGCTGTGTTGCATTAATAGGAGTATAATAATTAATTTTCCCGATTTTGAAATACTTGCGAACCTGCTTCCAAACTTTAAAGGCTGCCCCTAATACCTTAAACCGGGTCTTTTTGTAGTAGCTTGGCTCAATTACCTTTAAAAAACAACTCTCAGCTTCTGCCCCTAACACCATGTGGAAAACAGAGGGAGCATCAGCTGAGTTGTTCCCTTTTTCTCCAGTTATTAAAATGTTCATATTCTGAAGAAGGGAAGCATAATAATAAAACACAAAGTTAGGGAACTGCCCACCCTCCTCGAGATCGAGGGAGAGTCATATACTTCATTGCTCTCCAAGCTTGTTTCTGACCCCACATAAACCTTCCACAGATGGATTGTACATTTAGCAACTATATTCTAGTGAGTTCTAGCGGAACCGATCTAAAAAAGTACAGCACTGTAGGCAAAATGTTCATCTTCAGCACGTTACAACGTCCTACCAGTGGGAGGTGTAAGCACTCTATTCTCCCCAGTTCTTTCCCAATTCCAGCTGGCAGAGGATCCCAATTCGCGGTAACTAAATCTTGTAATGATGCTCTGATTTTAATACCTAAATAGACTGCCTCCTGCACAACTCTCGGATCATTAAAAACATCCTCGTTTGTGCATATAATCTGTGTTTTGCCAGTGTTCCGTTTGTACCCTGAGATTGATCCGAATGAGGCTGCCAGCCGTTCTATTTCAGGCATGTCTATAACAGGTGTTGTAATAACAATTGCCACATCATCTGCGTACGCCAGGACTTTGTACTTTTCCTGTTGAATCTGTACAGGTTGTATAACCATGCTCTGTTCTATTAAAACCAACAAAGGATTAATATAAAGTGCAAATAATAAAGGTGAGCACGGACAGCCTTGCCGTGTTCCATGGGTTATAAAAACAGGTTCAGACTCCAATCCCATCACACAAATCCGAGCCACCGGGAGCCTATACATTGTTTTAATTGCATTAATAAAACCACACCCAAACCCCAAGCGGCCCATGACTGCCCATAAAAACTCCCAAGAGACACAGTCAAATGCCTTCTCGGCATCAAGAAGTATCAGGCCAAGTGGAGCCTGTTGAACTTTTGCTATGTCAAACATGGTCACCACCCGACTGATATGATTGACCGTGCCTCTTCCCGGGATAAAGCCATGCTGGCATATTGAAGCTAAGGGGGTTATTACCCGAGATAACCGTGCTGCAAGAACTTTGGCATAGATCTTACCGTCACAATTTATAAGGGAGATAGGCCTATAGGAGTCAGGGAGAGTTGGTGGTTTGTCCTTTTTCTTAAAAACAATGATGTTAGCAGTGTCCCATGATGCTGGCGCCTGTCCTTGTTGAGCAGCCTTAAAGACTGCCCACATTTCTGTTTTAAGTTCATTTAGAAAAACCTTATAAAATTCTAATGGTAATGTATCAGGGCCAGCTGCTTTACCCATTGCTAGCGAAATAATAGCACTCTCAATCTCCTCCTGGGTTATAGACTTCTCTAGTTCTGCCGCATCTTCCCTACTCAGTATCTGGTTAAACCCATTTTGCGGTAAACATAGCGCTGTGTTTCCATTTGTTCTATCCTCCCTTGCATACAGCTCCTGATAAAAAGACCTTAAAACTGCTAAAATCTCAGGGGGTCTGCTCAATAATTTCCCAGCCGAGTCTTCTATTTCCACAATACCGCGTTCAGTCTCCCTGTTTCTTATTCGTTTAGCTAGGCATCTCCCAGACGTCTCCCCAAATTCATAGCATTCTCTCCTATAGGTTAAATATCTACAGGCGATGTCTTTGGACCATAACAGGTTAATCTTTGCCTTACAGCGGGCTACAGTGGCTTGCGCCACAGAGCTTGATATCTTTTCGGTTATACATTGTATCAAACCACATTCGGCCCGCCTGAGCTCATCATAAAGGCCCTGGAGCAGGATATTTTGCTGTTTTTGCTTATATAGACAAAAGCTCAATATTTCCCCCCTGAGGCCGGCTTTCAGTGTATCCCATAATACAACGGGCAAGGCCATATTCCTGTTTATATCCAGAAAGTTCCTATTCCAATCCCTCATATGGAGCACAAACGGTTCATCTGACAACAATTTCCGATCAAAAGTGAATCGTCTCTGTGGCCTGAATAAACTTTGAATTGATAAATCCATAACCACTGGGCTGTGGTCGAAAGTAAGTCTGGGAAATATTTGAATTCTAGCCATAGCAGCCTGCCCTCTAGAGACACAAAAATAGTCCAGTCTCACCCTTTTATTATGGGGGCAGGAGAAATATGTAAATCCTGGATCAGGATATCTATTTGTAAACCATAAGTCTTCTAGCCCATGCTCTAGTACTAGCTGCCGTAACGCCTTAAAAACTTTAGGTTTTCTCCCCAGATACGTTCCGTTATTAGTTTGTAATTCTGATCCTGCTAGATGTATATTAAAATCTCCACAGAGTATTAATGGAGTTGCCCATGACGCCAGCTCCATATTAAGAAATTCTAAAATCTGTGCTTCATCCATATTTGACCAGCACACTGAACAAATGACAAATTTCCATTCTCCCGCAGCACATCAGCTATGGCCCACCGGCCATATTTATCTGCCATAACCCTACTCACCAGCCGTACATAAGATTTGGCCAATATAGCCATACCCCTAGTTGTAGCGCTGTGTTGCGTGCACACTAAGACTGTATATCCCAATTCAGCTAAGACTCCTCGGTTCTCCCATGAAATACGTGTTTCCTGAAGACACACCACATCTGGATAGAAGCTTCTCAATTCCCGCGCTACACGTTGTCTCTTGACCCTATCGTTTAAGCCTGACACATTGAATGTACATACCCGTAGTCTCCCTGCCATCATTCTACCCTCCATCTTCTCAAGACATACTCCTCCTGATTAGACACATCAATTTTAAGTGAATGTTGCTTCTCACGTATCCACCATTGCCTCCTTTTTTCTTTTCTCCCCAAGCCCACCCAACCCCCCCACCCTGTGCTCCCCAGCCTCCTCCCCCCACACCCCTCCCTTCCCACTCAACTAACCCCCCACCCTTGAAAACCCTCCCTTCCCCACCCCCCCCATCAAATAAGGCATAAGGACTCAAGGTCCCTGGTGATGGGAAGCTGACAGTACCCCCTCGTCGCTGCTCCCCCCACCATTACATCAAAGGCTAATCAAGTTAGAGAACTATATGGGGAGAGGAGTTGGCCTAACGGCTAGGGCGGTCGACCTCGAATCTGGGGAACTGGGTTCGAGTCTCGGCAATGACGCTGAATATCCTATGATTCTGGGCAAATCAACTAATCTCCCCGTCCCTAACAAAAATGAATGTGTCCTCATGTGCTATGTAAAGTGCTCTGATACCCGATACCTTCGGGTCAAGTTTGCGCTATATAAAACTCCGTAAAAAAATAAATATCTACTAAGCAAAAAAGAAATAGTCCGTATCATTACGTGTTCCGGCCTGACTATTCTATATTGAATGCTAATATTCCTTGGCTTGAATTTCAGAGGTGAAAAATTGTGTTTGACCTTTACAGATAACTTTCAATTTGGCCGGATTAAGCAGAAAAACCTGTGCTGCTTTGGCCTGAAACATTGGCATTAATTGCCGCAAGTGCCACCTCTTCTCTACTGTCGCTTGACAGAAATCAGGCCTAACAAAAAATTCACTCCCCTTTCCAATCCTTTTTCTGTCTGGTCGTGCTAGGTCATAAATAGTTTCTTGTGCCAAGAAATTATTCAGACAAATTAATATAGCTCTTGGTCTGGTTACAAGCTGTACTGCTCTTATTTGCTGCTTAAAAGGAAATCTATGAGCCCTTTGTACCTCTAAATTCCAGTTCCATTGTGTGAGCTCTGGGAATGCCTCTGAAAAAAGATCTACAATGAATTTTCGCACGTCCGTTCCCCCTGCCCCCTCTGCCCCTCAGGGATACCCAAGACTCTCAAATTGTTCCTTTTTAACCAATTCTCCATGTCCGGTAATTTCCAGGCGGTATCATCCTTCTGTAATTTTAGGGAGTCCGTAAGGGTTCTTTGAGCGGTGAGTTCATCCTCCAGTGTGGAGATCCTAGTTTCTGCTTCCCCAATCCTTGTTGCAAATTCTGTGCAGGATTTAGCCACTCTTCGAATGGAATTCTGCAGCTTTCGATATGCACCTTGCATTTTTAGACTCTCTGCCCGCGTCTCCTCTCTATGTGCCATGATACTTTTATAGATAATAGAGAGCGACATTTCTTCTGTGTTTTCCACTCCCCCAGCCAGTGCATTGCCGACAGCTACATTTTCGTCGCAGCCAAGGTTGGGTGAAAAGGAGTAGTCCCATACCAGTGAGCCCACAGCCCCTTTAGATTCTGTGAAGGATGCCTTTCCAAAATCTTTCTGCTTTCGAACGGTTAACGGGCTGGTTGAGGGTCCGCCTCCCGCGGCCCCAGCGACCTCCTCCTCGGGGTGAATATTACTTATATCACTGCCCTCGCTCTGGGTGAGCTCTTCTCCTATCAAGTCTTTTGTACCACCCAAGCTCTCATCGTTTGATGAGTATGAGGGGTCTGACATCGAAAAAAACTTATCCCCAGAGTCCACATTTTTCAAAGAGCCCATAATATCAATGTTACCGGCTTGGTCCTCCATCATCACAATAGGGCTTTCTATTTCTCCTTTTCCTTTTCCTTTTTTCACCCTAGGGGTTCTCCCTGAGGCCTCTTTTCCTCCCTTAATTACTGCTAGGTCCTCTTTCTCCATTCGGGGGCTGACCAATACAACCCCCCCCCACAGCTCCACCATGTGGGCTTCCCCCAGCAGGGTTTCCAGGCCCATGTTCAGCAGTGGCTCCCCCATCCTTCATTATAGATTTCTCATTGTCCTTGCTCACCTCTCTGCCACCGAGTGTTTCAGGTACAATGGGCTGATTTGATACTTCTATGTCCAGCAGGGGGCTCACACTGACTGAGGCTGCGTCTGCTTTGATCTGAGTCTCGGCTGCCTGCATCTTCTTCACCGTCTGCAAGTGAAAGATTGCCGGTAGCGTTTTCCGGCCCCGAGCAGAGGAGCCTGTCTTCAGCGTCTCCCTTCCAGTCCCGCTCCGGCTGCGGTTTCATTTCCTAAGGATGCCCCATGGCCTCTTGCCCCTCTCACGGGCTTCGGCGACATTGGGGCCACGATTGTGCTTAACGGCTGCAGCCGCGGCCGGGAAAGCAGGAGCCTCGCAGAGACAAGCAGCCAGGTGCGTGATGCCGCTCGTGGTTCGTGGCGCTTTACAGAGAGTCTCCACAACATCCTAGGAGCATCTCCGCGGAGTAACCTTCGTTGTTAATCCATCAGGATGGAATTGTAGCAGGTAGGTGGGGTGGAGGGCAACTCAGGGAGAGAGTCAGCTCACTCGGCCGCGGCCGCCATCTTGCCCCTATTATATTTGTTTAAATGTACATTACATTTAAATATTATTTTTAACGTTAATTTTATTATTTAATTTATTAAACATTATTTGTTATACATAAAAAAATCGATATTTTGTACATCGATATTTTTTACATCTATATTTTTTTTCAGATATTTTTGTATTTTACATTTTAAAGATAGGATGTTGATATTGTGGATGTCGATATTTGTGTATGGGGATATTTTTGTAGTCGATATTATGTCAGTGATCCGTAATTGACTCCACACTCCTGCCACATGGCCTTCATGTACAGCGACATGAAGTTGGTTCCCCGGTCAGATACCATCTCCTTGGGGAAACCCACATGGATAAAGATCCCCAACAGTGCCTGGGCCACGACAGGTGCCGTCACTGTCCTCAGAGGGATAGCTTCTGGGTACCGGGTGGCATGGTCTACCAAGACCAGGATGAACTTGTTGCCCATGGCTGTCTTGGGATCCAGAGGCCCCACAATGTCAATGGCCACCTGCTCGAAAGGGCTGCTCATGACAAGGAATGGTTGGAGGGGAGCCTTCCATCTCCCCATACTCTTGCCACTTGCCTGGCAAGTCCGATAAGACCTACAAAATGCATCTGATTGCCTTCGCATTTGGTGCCAGTAAAATAGGGTGACAAGCCTGACAAAAGGTCTTACTCTGCCCCAAATGTCCTGCCAAAGGCATATCATGAGCCAAACCCAGTAGGAAGGTTCTGAAGTGCTGGGGTACCACTAGCACATGGGCTGTCCCAGGCTCAGCAACCTTAGGCTCACTATAAAGGAGTTCATTCTCCCAGTAGATCAAATGTGATTTGGACTCTGTGCCAGGTGCCTGATCCTCAGCCTGCTGCCTAAGTGGGGATGCCTCCGGCTCCATGCAGAACGTTTTACTGGTGGGACGCCCTTCTTGATGCCAATGGGTCAGCTCAGGCAAGTCTCCCAGTTCAGCCACTTCTTCCCCTGTAGGTTCTGGGGTGTCCCCCTCAGGTTCAGCCTCCTCCCAGACCATGGGAATTTCAGGTGTGGGTTTCTCATGACCCTTGTCCCTCCTCTTCTTGGCAGACACCTTGGCCACTATTCAGACTCCAGGTCCTTCTGATCACCCTGGTCTGCCATGGACCGTGTGGTCAGGCACGCCCACTTAGGCAATACTAAAATCTCCAAGTGGGACCTGTATTCCACCTCCCTCCAGGTGATGTGTTCCAGGTCGATACCTAGCAGACAATCCATAGGCATGGATGGGCTCATAGCTACTCTTAAAGGATCTGAGAACCCCCCCACTCAAAAGGAACCTGAGCTACTTTACAAAAGCGCTCGCTGTTGTCTACTGCAACTACTTGGTGAAGTATGTTAGGGACCACTTGCTCTTCAGACACCAGGTGACACCTGACTGTAGTCACACAGTGTTAGAAATGGGGGTCTCTAGGTGGCAGAGGTAGGTACCTTTGTCCAAATAGGGACCCTTGCTTCTAGTCAGGGTAAGGGGGATACACACTTTAGATAACCCCTGCTCATCCCCTTGGTAGCTTGGCACCAGCAGACAGGCTTATCCCAAAGGCAATGTGTAAAGTATTTGTACCAACACTCACAGTAACACAGTGAAAACACCACAAATGGACACCACACCAGTTTAGAAAAATAAAATATCTTTATCTAAACCTAACAAGACCAAAACGACAAAAATCCAACATATACAGTTAAAAATATGACTTTCAAAAGGTTTCAAGAACTTGTACCATAGGAAACTATGGATGCATGATTTTTACACAAAGTACCTGAGGTTGCGTCAAAATTCACAAGGCTAAACAGCTGCAGAGTCGGAAACAAAGAGATGTGTCAACTCCTGAGACCTTGGGGAGGCGATGCAACAGTTCTGCAGCACGCAGAGGATGAGTTGCGTCGAATCTGGTCTGTATAGGGAGTGATGCGTTAATTCTTCGTGACGGTTCCGGTCCGCAGGTGATGCATCGGGAAAACTTGCCGCACAGGTGCGATGCGTGGAAATCCGAGATGCGTCGGTGATCGATGCGGCGGCATCGAGCGGCACTGCATCGGTTTTCTTCAGCCGCGATCCCTCGATGCATCGATTCTTGCAACGGCGACAGGTGCTGCGTCAGTTTTTGCAGCGGCACGGCGATGTGTAGAAATTCTTCTCATGCCGTGGAGATGCATCAGAAAAACAGCCGCAAGAGGAGCGATGCGTCGGTTTTTGCAGTTCTTCAAGTCTCTCCTTTTTCCAGCTCCCAAACAGCAACAACAACCTCCAGAGGCCCAAACTGGCACAGGCACCTCCTGGAATGTCAGAACTCGCAGCAGCAGAGTTCAGGGGAGCTAGGAGTGAAGTCTTTGTGTCCCTCAGACTTCAGAACAGGAGGCTAGCACACACAGGCCTTTGGAGATCTCCTTCAAGCAGGGGACACAGCACACAGCAAAGTCCTTCTCCTTTCCTTGGCAGAAACAGCAACTGCAGGCCAACCCCATACAGCACACAGCAAAGGGGCAGTACTTCTCCTCCGTCTCGCCAGCTCTTTTCCTTGGCAAACTGTCCTCTTGAATTCCAGGGATGATCTAAAGTTCTGGGGTCTGGGCCCCAATATTTATACTATAAAATCCTTTGTTCTCTGGTGGCAGAGAAGCCCTGTGCTCAGTCAAAACCACTTCTGTCCACTCTGGTGCAGCTTCCTAGCAGGGGGAGGAGACAGCATTGTGGAAGGCAGACCAGGCCCATTCAGGTGAAAGGAAATCTCCTCTCCCTACTCTAAATGCAGCCCAGGTCTATTCAGCCCAGCCCTAACTCATCCAGACTCTCTGGAGCCACTGCACATCCCCAGCCCCTGTCACTCCAAAGGCAGACTCCTAGCAGAGGCACACTGAATAGCTAAGTAAGAAAATACCTACTTTCTAAAAGTGGTATTTTCAAACACAGAATGTAAAAATCGCCCTCACTAAAAGATGCATTTTAACATTCTGAGTTCAGGCATACTAAACTTTATTTTCCTACCTTGTTACCAAGGGTAGTTATGTTTATAAGATGTTATAAGCAAACTCCCCATTCTATCCTATGGAAACAGGTAGCCTTGCAATAGTGAAAAACGAAATTGGCAGTATTTCACTATCAGGACATGCCACACACACCAGGGCATGTCCTACCTTGCACATACACTGCACCCTGCCCACAGGGGTACCTCGGGCCTACCTTAGGGGTGACTAACATGTAAAAAAAGGGAAGGGTAGGGCCTGGCAAGTGGGTGCACTTGCCAGGTCGACATGGCAGTTAACAAACTACGCACAGGCACTGGAGTGGCAGGCCTGAGACGTCTTTTCAGGGCTACTCATGCGGGTGGCACAAACAGTGCTGCAGTCCCACTAGCAGCATTTGATTTACAGGCCCTGGAACACTCAGTGCACTTTACTAGGGGCTTATCAGTAAATCAAATATGCCAATCATGGATAACCAATCATAATAACAATTTATACAGGGTGCACTTGCACTTTGACACTGATCAGCAGTGGCAAAGTGCCCAAAGCATCTAAGCCAGCAAAAACAAAATCCAGCACAGCATCAAAAATACAGAAAGTAGAGGCAAAAAGTCAGGGGAAACCACGTCAAGGATGCCAGGTCTAACACACAGGCTCCTGGGTCTCTCAGAGCCTCCACCCTCTGTGTATCGATCGTCACCCACTGTCTGTATTTCTTAGTGTTATCAGGCATGAAGGTTCTCTGGACCATCTTACTGTCCCCTAGTGAGACAAGGGTCATATCTGCTGGTTCGCCACACCCACCTGGGACCAATTCCTCCCCAAGCATTACACTGGCCAACCCCAGTGTCTCCCCACCAGTGGGAGGCTGTGCCTGGTTGGGACACCTGGGATCCCCTCTCATGTGACCCTCCTGATCACAAGCAAAACATTTCTGGGATTCCCTTTCTGCAGGTTTACCTGAAGAGAACCATGGTTTCCTATCTCCTGAGGGGCGGGAATCCTCACTCTGAGAACTAGATTGGGGCCCTTTTGAGAACTCCTTCTGTTTACCCCAGTCCCTCCCTTCAGCTGTTGGGAACCCTGCCCACCTTTAGCGGAGTCTCCCTCATACACCTTCCTGTGGACCCTGGTACTCACCCAGCAGTCTGCCTCCTAAGCAAGCTTCCTGGGGTCAGGAAGCTTGCTGTCCATCAAGTGCTGGCACAGCTCTGGAAAATTGAAAAAAGGCGCCCTCCAACGGGGAACGAGCGAACTCAATTAGCACTCCTGGCGACGTGATTGCCGCTTTACAAATTTTCATCCACTTTAACAAATAATCAATTTGGTTTAATTCTTCAAAATTCTTTTATTTTTTCATCTTTGTTTTCTTCTTCTCATTTCAAAAAACATAATTCATGTAATTCATCTCATATGCATACCGACTGTAGTGTGGGTTATCACATTACACAGGTACCCCAATGCATTTCGGGCATTAGCCCTTCATCAGGGGGATTAGTCCTACAAGAAATATCATATATACATTGTAATTAAATCATCCAGGAGCTCATGAGTGCACAACAATATTAATGGTTGTATCAATTTGGTGCATATGGTGTGTCGAACCTAAAAGACGTGAACACGGCAAAGTGAAATAAAATTAAAGAGAACCACGTGTCTAATGAAATGTGTTAAACCGAACTAGGACCCAGGTAAACACCTGTGTGAACATGACGTAATTAAGTATATACGGCGTATACGTGTTTAAGAAACACCTTACAGTGCAGTAGCAAAAAGTTTGATGTGCGATAGCAGAGTTCGATGTGCAAATACATAGAAGTGCTAGCGTTAAATCTGTGTGCTACGAAAATCCCGAATACACGAAGGCGTGTAAGTACTCAATAGTGCAAGCTGTAAAACAACCGAAAACTGGTACGCCCGTTCTAGCCCAACAATATCTGAAGTACCTGCCATAATGCCGATATTTCGTGGTATGCGATTCCACTTTCTTCTTCTCAATGAACGTCTCAACTTAGCGCTTCCTCCCGAAAATAAATGACGCGATAAGACCGGAAGTAACAATGGTCATAGAGGAAAGACTATCCCATCAATGTGAGAAAAACAAACGCGGTAATACGACTATTTAATGTAAGCGAAACAACTCATCAATAACTACGAAACAAATGTAACTGTTGGCAGTACTCAGTAAGCGTAACAACGTTTATTTTTATAAAACAAGGCAAACTCCTTCTTGTGTACTTCAGACAATAGTTGTCTCAATAAAGCGCGTTGTGGTAAAAAAGTGGTGTCCATGGTAATGGGTAGAAGCCTGCACCCTTAAATATATGAACCGGCGAAAGACGAACGTCGTAATCCTGTGTCTTAATAAAAACGGTTGAATCAGCGGTGCATGACTAATAAATGAATATCTGTAAGACGTGAAAGTGAAAACGGAAAAAGACTGTGACACAAAGAGAAAAATGTGTGTTCAAACCTGTGAGTGTTCTCAATTAAAAATGTGTGGATGATGCAAATTAATCTGGTCACAAAATGAAAAACCTCAAATTAATGTGTGTTTATAATACAGTCTGTGTGATCAAATGGTGTGTGTGGAGCAGCACTCTCTGATCAAAATGCACATAGTGTTACTAATACAGATCAGCCTAAAATATTTACAAAAAGCAACTATATTCCAAACGATCATTTAACCCTTTGGGGTGTGTTGAACTAAGTTTGGTGATCCAGTAGAGTTCACGTTGTAAAAGATATTGTCTGTTGTCCCTTCCTTCTTCGATGTGTACCTGTTCAAGTACCATATACCTGAGTTGACTAATATTATGGTTCATTTCAGTAAAATGGGTAGCCACGGTGGATTTTTGGTTTTTCGTTCGGATATTGCTCTTGTGTTCCATGAGACGGGTTTTAATTTTACGTTCAGTTTTCCCAATGTATGGGAGTCCACAAGGGCACTTTATTAGGTACACTACGTTGCTAGTGTCACAAGTGGCTGTGACTCTCAAGTTGATGGGAGTACCCTGAGTAGGATGCATGATGGTAGTGCCCTTAATAATGTTATTACAGCTCCCACAATTATAACATGGAATAGTACCTCTGAAATTTTTATCTTTTCTACTGGTTTTCTTGTTGAGTAGCCGTTTCGAATTTTTGTGCGTTGGTATGCGAAAATTGGAGGTTGTTGAAATATGCCTTTAAAATCAGGTTCAGCTTGTACCAAAGGCCAATATTTTACAATTATTTGTTTAATTTTCGTACTTTCTGTAGAGTATTTTGACACAAACACCATTCTCTCCTCTTTTGAAACGTTAGTAGCTTTAGGTGTTAACAACTGCGCTCTATCCTTCAATTTCACTCTGTCAACTGCTTCCTGTAAAATTGGTTCAGGATACGATCTTTGTTTGAATTTTTGTAAAGTAATTTTGCTGTTGTTGATGTATAGTTCTTCTGAAGATGAAATCCGTTTAATCCTGAGCAATTGCGAATAGGGTAAATGACGTTTAAGGGACTTTTGGTGAAAACTAAAGAAATGTAGAAAGTTGTTTCGATCCGTAGGTTTGGTGAATACAGAAGTGGTTACAATGTTATTTTGTAACTCAATGTCAACATCTAGAAATGCTATCCTTTCCATACTGATGTTATGTGTAAATTGGATTCTTTCGTCTATGGTGTTAATGTCAGAAATGGCTTGTAGTAAAACAGGTTGAGACCCTTTCCAAATTAAAAAGATGTCGTCTATGTACCTGCGGTAGGTAATCAAATTGTCATGCCAGGTCTTCTTTGATAAAATATAATCAAGCTCAAACCGATGCATAAAAAGATTCGCATACGCAGGAGCTGCGCAATTCCCCATCGAAGTTCCTGATAATTATGTATAGTAACTTTCATCCCATATAAAATAACTGTGATAGAGTGAAAAATGCATCAATTCTAACAAAAATATTTTGAGATCTTCTTCTTTGTTACTATCGATGAGAAATGATTCCAAAGCTTGTAGCCCCATATCATGGGGAATAGAAGTGTATAAAGACTTGACATCTATTGTACATAGAATGGGTCGGTCATGTGCTTCTATCTTGATGTTATTAATTTTAATGAGAAAGTCGGTGGTATCCCGTAGATACGTGGACATGCTCTGAACTATAGGTTGAAGGTGTCTGTCAATGTATATTCCTATGGGTTCGTGTATAGAATTTCTGGTACTGACAATTGGTCTGAATGGAGGTTTGTTTAAACACTTATGAATTTTAGGAATCATGTATAGATACGGTGTTTTCGGGTTTTCTTTGATGAGAAATCTTTTGTCTTGCTCATTGATGGTTCCTTTTGCGAATGCGGTGTCGATTATTGTAGCCAACACTTTGCTGAATTCCTTTGTAGGGTTTGATGTAAGTTTCATGTAAGTGTTTTGGTCTGTCACATGTTCCTCCACATTTTGTCGGTAAAAATATGTATCAAGGATGACTAAGGCGCCACTTTTGTCTGCCTGGCAGAACATAATTTCTTCTTCAGAAGCCAATTGTGTAATTGTGTTCCGTTCCCTTGTGGATAAATTAGACTTCTTTAGTTCGTTTCTTTTGAATCATTCTTGTAGTTCTTTGCCAACAACTGTGTCAAATTTGTAAAGCGGCAATCACGTCGCCAGGAGTGCTAATTGAGTTCGCTCGTTCCCCGTTGGAGGGTGCCTTTTTTCAATTGTATTCAACACCTCACGGATCAGGAGGTGGTACTCACCAGCACCCAAGAGGATTAAACAGAATAACTCTTTATATAAAAACTTATGAAAAAAAGGGTGTGCAACCGCAACCTACACATTTTTTACAGCTCTGGAAAACACAGACCAGACAAGTGCTCCCATGCAATAAAATTGTACAATCCCTGGTAATCTGTTACCTCGCTACCCTTCTCCCAACCATTCAGTGCTCTGCAAGAAGAATCCACACGCTGAAGCCATGTCTGGGAATCAAGTTTCTTACTCTGTCTAAACTGATCCCTGTATTTCTCAGGGGTAAGACCATACCGGGTAAGGAAAGCTGCCTTCATCTCCCAGTAGGTGCATGCATGTACATCACCTAAGGCCAGCAATGTGTCCCTCCCCTACACTGTGAAGCGATTCCATATCCCTGCCCCCCAGTTTCTCTCAGGTACCCCATTCATGTGAAGTGCTGCCTCATATCCCTGAAACCATCTCTGAATGTCATCGCACTGCACTAGTAAAATGCTGCACCCATCCGTGCAGGACTTGGCCTTCAAATCCAACTCCTTTAAGATCAGCTCCTGAGCTATCATCATCTTTCTCTCCTCCATGGCCAACTTATCCTTCTCTATGGCCAAGGCATCCTTCTCTGCCTCCCTCTTAAGTTTAGCTAGTTCCAATTGGAGTTCCCTTTCTTGCTCCAGTTTTAGCTTTTCCAGCCAGTATTTTCTGGCTTCCCATCTGTCCTCCACCTCTTCTGGGGACTGGCTCTCACAAGACACACTGCTGCAAGCCCTGTAGGGCGTTCCCCACCCAGGCAGATCCTGATCCACAAAATCCCCAGGCAGGTCCTGTGCCTCCACCTCCACATCATTATTCTCAGTATGCCACCCAGCCTTTCTTGCTGCCAACCAAGCCCTCAGTGCCTTCTGCAGCTCCTCCTTTCTAGCGGGCTTGTAAAAGAACACTTGAAAACCTTGCAAATATTTTTAAGTAGAGGCACTGTATAGGACTCCAGTTTCTCCTCCTCAAACACAAAATCTGTAGGTAAAACTGATGGCTCCCCAGAATGAGACATAATGGTGAATTAAAAAACTCAAAAGTTGTCAAGAAGAGAAAAATCAAAAAACAGTATGCGGTTGTGTAATGGTCTGCGATCTGGTAGTAGTGTACACCAATCACTCTATGCAAAGTACAAACCAAGTCCTATCCTCACCGCTGACCACCAATGTTAGAAATGGAGGTCTCTAGTTGGCAGTGGTTTGTCCCCTATTCAAGTAGGGGCCCTCAGTCTAATCAGGGTAAGGGGATTGCACAGCTAAGATAGCCCTTGCTCACCCCCTTGGTAGCTTGGCACGAGCAGTCAGGCTTATTTCAGAGGCATGCCAGGTCTCACATCAGTCATGGTGGATGAAATCATAAGAGTAGAGCCACAATTGTTTGGAGCCCAAGCCAACATACAACTCTCAGTACGAAAATAGAATTGTGGTCCAGGGTAGTCAAAAAAGTGACTGCTGTATGTTCCACCCTGCACACAAAGGGGGAAATAGGAAAGAGGTGGCATGACCTGAGGATGAATGTCCGTTCTCTGGTCTCCAAGCATCACCTGGAGGCCCAGAAGACTGGTGATGGTCCTCCCAGCACCCCATTACAACTTTTTCTCTGGGAGGAGAAGGTCTTGGCCAGCCTGGATTCTGAGGGCTTGACAGGAGTACCTGGGGGAGTAGAGTCTGGTAAGTTACACCTCACTAATTGTCACAACACTTCAAGTCCTGTATGCTCTCATCTCAGCTTTTGCTATTGTTTTCTCTATCAACTTTCCTAACATGCAATACTCAAAGTATCAGTGACGTTTGATTGTCAGTTTCAATGTGCATTGTTGAAAATAAGATCGCATGTATCAATCTCCATTACATGCCACATTTTATAAGGCTGTTTGTTAATGTATTACTATGAAATTATCATCCCAGGACCCATTGTATGTGTCAATATGTAACTGTATGTCCAGCCCAACTGCATTTTTACAACAGGTATGATACTCTAACCATTTGGCAAGTGTTGACAAGTAAAAATTGAAATGACTACAACTTCCATGAGGCCCTGTTTCTGTAACTCTAAACAAGATGAAATAGTGAGTTTGCCCATTTTTACTTGTCTCACATGTAAGAACTGATGCTCATTTCTCATGGATGTAACCATGTGTCAACTGCTGGCAAGTACAGGTTGAAATGACTACAATTACCATGAGGCCCTGTTTCTGTTAATCTAAACAAGATGAAATTGTGATTTTGCCCTTTTTCACTTGTCTCACATGCTACAACTGATGTTCATTTCTCATGGACTGAGCAATCTACATACAATGATCTACTTAGAGCCATTTCTGCCCACTTTTCTTGATGCTGTCCTGGTCTCCTCAACTGAAACCATCGATGGCAGGAGTGACACCATATCAAGAGCCTCATTTATGAAAAGTGGCTCATCGCTAGTTAAAAACAGCAACGTGACACGTTTCATTGCGCCCTCCTTGCAACACCATGGATGCACCATATTTACACTACGTCGCTCCATGTCGAAGGTTTGAACGGATACGTCAGAAATCCTGACGTATCTGTTGGTGCAGTAATGATGCATTGCTGGAGTGTGTCGGTAAACAGACGCAACTCCAGAAATGTGTCTTAACACATGGGCGAGTCCCATGTGAAAGGCCCTGTGTCAGTCCTTACGCCTGCTTGAAGCAGGCGTAAGGACGCAGTGAAGTCATAGAAGTGGCGCAGTGAAATCTCATAGATTTCACTGTGCCACTTCTACGGGCCTTTTTTACAGGGCAACACCCACACTGCATACATTATACCTGACTCAGGTATAATGTAGCGCAGGGCTTTACAAAGTGACACATCTGCCTAGATGCATCACTTTGTAAATAGGGCACAGTGTGGCGCATTGATTACGCCACCGCAGCGTCACAAAAAAGTGACACAACGGCGGCGTAAGCCCTTCATAAATAAGGGCCCAAGTGTGTACCTAAAATATTTGTAAAGCATTAAGGTAACTCAGCTGATTAGAACTGGCAGATGACCCATTGACACCTCACTGCGCACATGATGACTCATGCCAAATATACAACCAAGTTGTGTGTTTGCGTGTATTGTACACAACTCGGCCTTGGAATGGTCAAATACACATATTACTTCCCCACTGTGTTGCCTTAAATGTTTGGGAGATGTCATGTTCATTCCTTAATTCAAAATGCGCCATATCAGCACATCTAATGAGCTGCTCAATTCTAGTACATGTATTGAATGACTCCAAATGTCTTCTTAATAAGTTATACACCATGGAAATATATCACAATGGAAATCTCTACCTATTTTGTTTTTCCTATTTCTCTACATACTGTGACACAAAATATTTGGATGTAGATACCAGACTTCCACCAATAACAATGTTCTCTATTTCTCAACAAGTCGATCTGGTACAGCATCTGCCCAGAGCCTGACCACCAAACAGACTTTCACTCCACCCCTGGATGAAGCCCTCAGTGATGACACAAACCTGGACATGTGTAGGTGGATGACCGTCCTGTTGCATCTGGTCAGCCTGGGCATACAGCAACAGTGAGTTTCACTGTGCCTACAATAACACCTCCCACCACAGCTGCAACACATCAGCCGACCCCTGTCCCCCTAACCTGTGTACCTAGCACAGTCAACAACATCTTGTGCCCCCTAGTCCTGGATCCTGAGGTGAAAATCATCAACCCAGTCACTGAGGAACCAGTGGGAAGGTGCACCCTAGGCCAAGGGCACAGTCCTGTGGAGGTAGGTTTTGTGGGAGGGTAACTGTGGGCCGGCTGATTGAGGCCACTGGGGCCACTCACACCCAGGCCACCATCAACCAAGTCTTGGGAGCTGATCAGGAATCCCAAGAAGTGATGGGCCACATACTAACGGAAATTCGGGAGATGAAGCAGCTGCAAAGGGACATGCACCAGGAGCTGCCCACCCACAAACAAATATGGGCCAGCTCATTGGGGTGCTGCAGGACATCCACACAACCATCTGCAGAGCATTTGCACCACCATCTACCTCTTCCTGTAGTCCCACCACATCGGGTCCATATACATCTATGGCAGCCACAGTAAGGGAGGCCCTGTCAGAGGAAGACACGTCTGCAGACACCCCTGTCTCAGCAGCAGCGGATCCCCCCCGCACTAACAAGCGGGAAGTTCACACAAAAAATCCAGGACATGGGGATGGCAAGACACCCATCACCACCAGTAAGAAACATCGACCTAAATTTCCTCCAGTGTGTGCAACACATTTACTTTGTGGACTATTTCTGGACACTTTCCCCTTTCTGATGGGAGTAGTCTTTTGGACTTTGGACTTCAAACAATTTGGCATCTACAACTATGGTTTCATTCACCATGACCAACTTCTTCACTTTTGGTTTTCCCTCTTTGGTTTTGCACAATGTGTATTTTCTCCTTGTTCACTGTAATAAAATACACTAGTCACAAACTCATTGCCTGCTGTAGTATATCCCACATCTAGCAATGTATATATGTACTCCCATGTGAACTTTACAATGCCAAATCAAGCAACATGTGTAAGCATGGATATGTTGCATGTACACAATGTTTAGCTCAGGATCACAACCATGTCACACCAACACATATATACAATTGTCTTGTCTTATAACATCTTTCTTCCATTGTTCCTATCATAGGCTGGCATGCTGTCAGAAAACATAGCAAATCATACATTACTCAAGCATTCTGTGTCAGTGATCACATTTTCAGGTGCACACTTTAACAACATGTAAGGAGGGATACATCAGACAATTTCCTATTAAAGAGGCAAAATAACAGTGGTCTATGTCATCAACTGGAGCCATATCGCCTACCTCACAAAAGGAATCCCACATCATTTAAAACAATAAGCAGACACATGGCAGAACTACAGTTTCTGATCACAGGCTCATTTCAATCCATTCCAGTGTTGCACCATCTGGTGGAATGTCAGAAACAAATGTCAGTGATGTGTCACAAACACTTTGGCCTACAATGAGGAGACACATCAACATATAGTTCATATAGAATGAGGATTTAGCCAATGTGAAGGGAGACTAGCATGATTTGGGCATACTACAACATTTTGCTGGAACACATGATGCCACACATATTGCATTATGACCACCACATGACAATGAACAAATCCAATGGATTCCTCTTAACTTACATCCTACCGCTGTGCAAGCTGTCTTGGTACAGGATGTGTACACCCAAAGTCTGTGACAGTCATTCCCAGGAACAATCCATGTCCACTTTGTACGTCCAAACAGCATTACATACCTGCTAATGCCACAACTCTGAAAAGTCCAAATAAAGATGCCATGGTGAAGGTACCTAAAACAGACCAAAGCAAAGAGATTAGCTATGAAACCATAAATATGACACAATCCACATAGTCAACTCCCGGAGAACATAGTCCAAGAAAAAAATCTAAGCTAAACAAAGCAACACCAACAAAGTGAGCATGTGTCAAAACTGTTTTCCACAAACACATTTCACCAGGTTTTGCCAGAGCTTTAACTTCCTGATATTTTCCCTAAACATACTCCTCACATCATCACAACAAGAGTTGCTTTAATATTCAAAGTCATGGCATCTCACAACATACTTATACTCATGAGAAGAAGTTGTCAATGAGATTTGACACAAGTCAGCTCCTTCCTCTTCACCACTATCATCATCATTTGGCATTTCAGGTTCCTCAACCGGTGGCACTTCATGGTTTTCAACCTCTGTGATATAAGGAATGTTCAGTCGCAGGGCAATGTTGTGGAGCTTTTCCAGGTAAGTAGAGGAGAGCTCCCCCAGTCTTGTCCAGACATCTGAATTTGGCCTTCAGGAGCTCAAAAGCTCCCTGCACTGGCCCTAGTGTTTTTTGATGGTCCTCATTGAAGCAGACTTCCACTGGCTTAGTTGGATTCCTCAGCGGTGCCAACGACCATGGACAGTTGGGATACACTGAGTCTCCTAGATGGAAGACAGACATAGGCGCAACAGTAAGTTACACACTTTCTGATCATCCTACCTGACATCACCCACACAAAGATAGGACAGATCATATTTACCAACAAGCCAGGCCCTCTCCGGTAGCAGTTGTGCCATCAGCTGGGGTATGGTGCTGTTCCGCAGTATGAAGGAATCATGGACTGATCCTGGGAACCGGCACAGACGTTTGAGATATACAGATCCAGTAACTTACACATTGATAGAATGGAAGTGCTTCCGGTTCCAGTAAACTTATTCCCTGGCTTGCAGTGGTACTAAGGCAATATGGATGTCAACAATGGCTCTAACCACATGTGGGATGTCACCACATCCATAGAAATCCCCCTTCACATTGGCTAAATCCTCAAGTCTGGGGAACTGGATGCAGCTGTCAATGTGTTTCATCATTGCTGAAAGCACATTTTGTAGTACACCACTGAACATTGGCTGTGACATACCACCAGATATAGCTACAGTGTACTGGAAAGGAAACGTGTGGCCAGAAAATGCAATACTGCCATAAGTCTAACAGTAGGTGGAATACATGTGGGATTAGGAAGGAGATCAGGCTCCATCTGATGACATATATCCTGTATTGTTTGCCTATTTAAGCAAAACCTCTTGATAACATGCCTTTCTTCCATGGTCTGAAGGTCACAGTGTCCAGAGTAACAGATATGTAGAGTAAGCCAGAAGTCACGTGAGAAAACATAACTGGCTCAGAAAGCATTACACATAATTCACATAATGTTAGAAATGGGATTTCTGGTTGGCTAGGGCTTGCGCCTAAGCCAGGCAGAAACCACCACTCTAGTCAGGGCAAGGGAGTTACACGCTGAAGATAACCCCTGCTCACCCCCTTGGTAGCTTGGCACGAGCAGTCAGGCTTATCCCAGAGGCAATGTGTAAAGCATTTGCGCAACACACACACACAACAGCAACACACTAGGCACACCACAAAAGGAACTCCACACAAGGTTATATAAAAAATAGCCTTTGTATTATCATAAACACATTAGAAACATAACCACACAAGGGGATTATATACAGGACCAGGCCAATTGGCCACGGTCAGAACCATCAGAATGCAGGTAGTAAATATTAAACACAACCAGTAACTACTGGTACCATCATAACCTAAGCATTATCACATTAGCATTAGACACCATCCTAAAATATCATAGCATGACATTAGGCATCAACACGTTAGGCTCAAACCTTATTAGCATAAACACATTACGCATTAGGTATCACCAGCATAAACACATTATGCAATCACCTCATAAGCATAAACACATTAGCGTAAATACCATGGGCATGAATCATATTTGGCATAGGCGTCCTAAACAAACAGGGCACCACAGTAACACGGGGAAAGTGCACACAGCACCTTAGGGCCTTGCGCCCTATCACCAGCAAAAAATGACCCCCAGACCAACTGGCCTTTTACTGGGCTCAAAATGCCCTATGTCCACAATGTCAGGGCGCTAAATTAGGACCTTCCACAGCCCTCTGGCTGCCCATGCAGCTTAACACAAGTGCGCAAGTGCGCTGAGGCGGGGGATGCAACTCACCCCTTTCTCATCCACAAAGAATCTGGCCCTCAAAAACGCTGCTGCTGCCCGCGCTGTCGCAGGGCAGCTGGGAATCCGGTACTGGCACTCACTGTGCCTGGGAGCACTAAACATGCTCCCAAACTCAGCCCCCAACCGTTGCAGCTGCCCGCGCTCTCGCGGTGCAGCTGAGTAAAAATTAGCCCTGGCACCACTGTGCCTACTGGGTCCCCACTGGGACTCTGAAAGAAAATGGCCCCACCGTTGGAGCGGCCCGCCTTTCCTGCGGGACCGCTCAGGCACCGACAATGTGCCTCGGGGAGCCCCTCTCACCGGGGCTCTTCTGGTGCCTCCTCTGCAGCAGGGGACAGGCACCGACATGCACGTGTGGCAGCCCCACTCACCGGGCTGCTTTGGATGCTCCACCGGTCTCCGTGGTCTGGAGCTTCATCAGCACCCAGCAGGACTCTGCCCTGGAGCCCGCGAGACTCCGGTTTCCTCCAACGCAGCGGGGACAGACACCGGCAATGTGCCTCAGTCTCTCCCCTCAGCAGCTGCCCGTCTTCGGCCACACGCGGGGCTCTCTCCTCCTCACGGGAGCCCCTCTCTTCCACAGGCCGCCGCTTCCGCTTCCTGGCCCTGCCCACAGTCAGGCAGCTTGTCTGGCTTCCGGGCCGGCCGCACTGCCTTCTCTCCGGGTCGCGGTGGTGAAACGTGGGGTGGGCTCCCGTTTCAATTAAAGATAATTGCGGGGTGGGCTCCCGCCATCCCAACTTAGCTCACAAGCAGGATGGGCACCCGCCTCAAAAAGCGGCAATGCGGAGTGGGCACCCGCTTTTCAAATAAGCACCACTGAGGCTGCAATTGCGGGGTGGGCTCCTGCCACAAAACTAAAGGAATCTCCAATGCGGGGTTGGCCCCCGCCAGATGAGCAGCAATGTGGGGTGGGCTCCCGCTTCTCTGATATCCAGGTGGGGGAATCCCCATGCCGGGATTCCCCCAGCAGTTTTCACAGCGGCACGCTGCCAGGCACCAGCGCTCCTCTTAGCAATAAAAAGATAGCGCTCTTCAGAAAAAGTAAAACGCTCACAAGGCGCTAGAGTCCAAAGTCCAGCGCGCATAGGCTGGGCCCAGGGAGGCCAGCACCCAGGGCCCTTCAGCAGGGAGGCAGTCCCTCATCGCGGTTCCTCCTGGAGCTCAGCAGCAGCAACAAGCCCCCAGTCACAAGAACAGCTCAACCTACATGGGGTCACAGTCCCTACATTTATATGCAGTTTTCCTTTGTCTGCCCTGGCACAGGGCTTGAGTCCCAACTGGTTCTGGGGGGTTTTGGGAGCACTCTGTTTACAGGGCTCCTCTTCCCCTTTGTCAGGTGGGGGCTTGGTGATCAGACACACCACAGGGGGCGGAGCCAGCATTGTACAGGCTAGGCACAGGCCTATTCAGGGACTTCTCCTCCCACTACTCCAAATGCAGTGGTCCCATTCAGCCTAGCGCTGACTCACCCTGCCCCTCCTGGAGCCACACACACCTCACCAGCCACTGTCACTCAAAAGCCAGACATGCAATCCACATCAGGCAGGCAGACACAGCGCACAGAAATGCCCACTTCTAAAAGTGGCATTTCTAAAATAGTTATAATAAATCTGCGCACACCATTGCGTAGCATTTATTATTACTATTCCAAACATACCAAACTTGACCACGCTGCTCCTCTCATATCAGGAATTACCACTGAAACACTTATCAGGGAATCCGCAATGCATTCCTATGGGAGGGCAGCCTCACAGTAGTGAGAAACAAAAATGGTGGTTTGTCACTACCAGGACATGTCACACACTTAAGGTACATGTCCTACCTTTTACCTACAATGCACCCTGCCCACAGGGCTAGCTAGGGCCTACCTTAGGGGTGACTGACATGTAGTAAAAAGGGGGGTCACAGACATGGCACACACTTGAGGTGCCACGTCACAGCGGCAGTAGCACTGCGCGCACAGGCCCTGCAATGGCAGAGACCTGAGACAGGTTTGAAAGGCTACTTTGGTGGGTGGCGCAATCAGCGCTGCAAGCCCACCAGTAGCATTTAATTTACCAGCCCCGGGTATATGAGATACCACTTTACAAGGGACTGACAGGTAAATTAAATAGGCCAAACAGGTGTAGACCAATCCTTACCATATTTAACACAGAGAGCACAGGCACTTTACACTGGACAGCAGTGCTAAAGTGCCCAGAGTCCTAAAACCACCAACACCATGTCAGAAAAAAGGCTAGGAGGAAGGCAAAAAGTTCAGGGATGACCCTGCAAAAAGGGCCAAGTCCAACACAACCCCCTTCCAGCCAAAACGCAGGGTAGACCAATCACCACCTTGATGGGCTTCCCTGCCTTGGGCGATAGAACACGGACACGGCCCCGCAACTGCAGGGGCACACTCCAGTTTTACGCCATTCTGAACCCCTGTGGCTCCCTCTGTCAAAGCTCCCAGGACCAACTAAGCTACCCCACTTGTACTCCCTAGTTGTCCACGGCCAGGACCAGGCCCTAGGCCATCTAGATGTATCTGGTCCTTGCCACCTCACAGAGTGGGGGGCAGCAGCCCCAGGCACATAGTACCCATTCTCCACTCTACCCCTCATCAGGGCAGTTCTAAACTGCCACTGATCCTCCAGCCTAGGGTCTGCACCCTCAGGCTGACCAGAGGTCACGGGTGAGGCTCTCCTCCCCTACCTCTCCTTCTAGAGTTCTGCACTCTCCTCCTTGGAGAGGCACCCTCAGAACACAACTCTCCCACCAGTTCAGGACCTCTCTCCAGCAACTGGTCTCCCAACCTAGGGTCTAAACCCTCAGGTTGCACCGGGGGCAGAGGCGAGGACTCCCTCCCTCTGCACCCCCTTCCAGAGTGCTGCACCCTCCCAACTGGAGTGATACCCCTGGAAGCCAAACCAGTCAGGACACTGGTTACAGATGTCCTTCCCTCCAGGTCAGGCAGATCCTGAACCTGGCCTCCCAACCTTGGGGCTGAACCCCGCGGCTGAGCACTTGCCTGGCACACCAGGACCTCTGGGGACTCACACAGTATCCCCTTGGTCAGGACACTGATTACAGATGTCCTTCCCTCCAGGTCAGGCAGAACCTGAACCTGGCCTCCCAACCTTGGGGCTGAACCCCGCAGCTGAGCACTTGCCTGGCACGCAAGGACTTCTGGGGACTCACATAGTATCCCCCTGGTCAGGACACTGATTACAGATGTCTTTCCCTCCAGGTCAGGCAGAACCTGAACCTGGCCTCCCAACCCAGGGACTAAACCCTGCGGTTGAACACTTGCCTGGCACACCAGGACTTCTGGGGACTCACACAGTATCCCCCCGAGGGTAACACATGACTCACGTGTTGCGTGACTGTCTGCCTGGTGCAGATCTCCCGACCCCTGTCCATCTGACAGTGCGCAGAGATCCCCCAGGACAGAAGTGGTGTCACCATGGTCACTCCTAGGAGACTCAACCCTTCTGGCTGGTCCCTGACCCACTGGTTCTCCCACTGGGGAACACATCCCCCTCTCACCCCTCAATCTGGACTTCTGCACCCTCCCAACTGGAGCGGCACCACCAGAAACCAGAACCATTGGAGCTCCGTTTACCGACGCTCCAGGTTCTCCTGACACTAGGAGATCCCCCTCAAATGGCCTACTAGGACAGCCTAGGCCCCGACCTGGCGTTCCCTTAGGGAACCCTCCAGGCCCTGAGACTGGGTTTCGGGCACCTTGGGACACACAGTACCACACTCACTCCTTCTCCACTGAGATAGGACATGAGCCCCTACACCCCTCCCACTACACTGGGACCTAGCTGGGCTACTCTGAACCTCTTCCACCACACAGGACCGGAAGATTCCTGAGCCACTTCTTTTGGGATCACTCCCCAATGCCTCTTCAGACCCTCTGTCACACAGCCAGAGGTCTGCCTCCCGTGCAAGCTCCCTAGGATCAGAGAACTCACACTCCAACAGGTATTGGCGTAACCCCGGAAAACAATTACTGAACATGTGCTCTCTGACAACCAGATTGAACAGCCCTTCAAAATCATTTGCCGTGCTACTTATCACCCAACCCTCCAGTGCATCACAACATTCATCCACAAACTCCCCCCAAGACTGGTGAGACAGTTTCCTACTGCCCCTGAACCTCAACCTATACCCTTCAGGTGTGGCACCCTCTTCCTGGGAACTAGGTACCACGCTCTGGGATCTGGGAGTGGGACTTCCTGCACTGGACTCCATTTTGCTGCCACCACTGGACCCGACCCTCACTGGTGAATCCAGACAACTAAAACTGCACTCAGGGGATAATCTACCCTCCAGAGCTAGCTTCTCTCTGGCGAAGGCCATCTCTGCCTCCGCCATCCTCTCCTGAGCTAAGACCCTCTCAGTCTCTAGCTTTTTCTCTTCAAGGACCAACGCCTTGAGAGACAACTCCTGGGCCCACAAGGCCTTCTTCTCCTCCGCACCCAGCTGCGCTATCTCCTTGGCATGCTCTAACTTGATCTTCTCCAAAGCCAGCTGATGCTCCCTTTCTTCCCTCCTATCCACCCACTCCTCTGGGAACAGGGAAAGGGATGGGGCACTGCCCCCGGCACTGGACCCAGCAAGGGACTCCCTATCTATGGGGTCCTCACTATCTACTGGCGTCCCTGCCCTATCATTTTCTTCCTCTTCTTCAGACTTCTCAGGCTCTTCCTCAAAACCACTACTTAGGTATGCAGAGGGATAATATGAAAGGTCCCCCAGGGCTCTAAGGGTTCTCCCCTGTGGAGGGCTTCATAGAGGAACAGTTTTCTAAGGATGTTACCCACTATTGGTATCCCCTCTGTCTGCAGAATTCCTCTAACTCCTCCGAGGTGTACTCCAAAAGGTCATCCTCATTATAGGTTAACCCCATCTTGGCAAGATACACAACCCACAATGCAACAGGAGAACACAATTCAAGAAAAATGACACTTTTAGGAGAAAAAATAATCAGGAAAAATAATCCCCAAACATGTGATTCTCTAAATGCAGAGTTTGTAGTGCAACCAGTTGTCGCTGTGGTATTACGCAAACGCAAGTCCTATCCTCACCACTGACAACCAATGTTAGAAATGGGATTTCTGGTTGGCTAGGGCTTGCGCCTAAGCCAGGCAGAAACCACCACTCTAGTCAGGGCAAGGGAGTTACACGCTGAAGATAACCCCTGCTCACCCCCTTGGTAGCTTGGCACGAGCAGTCAGGCTTATCCCAGAGGCAATGTGTAAAGCATTTGCGCAACACACACACACAACAGCAACACACTAGGCACACCACAAAAGGAACTCCACACAAGGTTATATAAAAAATAGCCTTTGTATTATCATAAACACATTAGAAACATAACCACACAATGTACACTGTGCCAACTGGCACTAGGCAATGTTCACAGGGGATTATATACAGGACCAGGCCAATCGGGTCATGGTCAGAACCATCAGAATGCAGGTAGTAAATATAAAACACAACCAGTAACTACTGGTACCATCATGACCAAAGCATTATCACATTAGCATTAGACACCATCCTAAAATATCATAACATGACATTAGGCATCAACACATTAGGCCCAAACCTTATTAGCATAAACACATTACGCATTAGGTATCACAAGCATAAACACATTATGCAATCACCTCATAAGCATAAACACATTAGCGTAAATACCATGGGCATGAATCATATTTGGCATAGGCGTCCTAAACAAACAGGGCACCACAGTAACATGGGGAAAGTGCACACAGCACCTTAGGGCCTTGCGCCCTATCACCAGCAAGAAAATGACCCCCAGACCAACTGGCCTTTTACTGGGCTCAAAATGCCCTATGTCCACAATGTCAGGGCGCTAAATTAGGACCTTCCACGGCCCTCTGGCTGCCCATGCAGCTTAACACAAGTGCGCAAGTGCGCTGGGGCGGGGGGTGCAACTCACCCCTTTCTCATCCACAAAGAATCTGGACCCCAAAAACGCTGCTGCTGCCCGCGCTGTCGCAGGGCAGCTGGGAATCCGGCACTGGCACTCACTGTGCCTGGGGAGCACTAAACATGCTCCCAAACTCAGCCCCCAACCGTTGCAGCTGCCCGTGCTCTCGCGGTGCAGCTGAGTAAAAATTAGCCCTGGCACCACTGTGCCTACTGGGTCCCCACTGGGACTCTGAAAGAAAATGGCCCCACCGTTGGAGCGGCCCGCTCTCCTGCGGGACCGCTCAGGCACCGACAATGTGCCTTGAGGAGCCCCTCGCACCGGGGCTCTTTTGGTGCCTCCTCTGCAGCAGGGGACAGGCATCAACATGCACGTGTGGCAGCCCCACTCACCGGGCTGCTTTGGATGCTCCTCCGGTCTCCGTGGTCTGGGGCTTCATCAGCACCCAGCAGGACTCTGCCCTGGAGCCCGTGAGACTATGGTTTCCTCCAACGCGGCGGGGACAGACACCGGCAATGTGCCTCGGTCTCTCCCCTCAGCAGCCGCCTGTCTTCAGCCACACGCGGGGCTCTCTCCTCCTCACGGGAGCCCCGCTCTTCCACAGGCCGCTGCTTCCGCTTCCTGGCCCCGCCCACAGTCAGGCAGCTTGCCTGGCTTCCGGGCCGGCCGCACTGCCTTCTCTCCGGGTCGCGGTGGTGAAACGCGGGGTGGGCTCCCGTTTCATTTAAAGATTATTGCGGGGTGGGCTCGCGCCATCCCAACTTAGCTCACAAGCGGGGTGGGCACCCGCCACAAAAAGCGGCAATGCGGGGTGGGCACCCGCTTTTCAAATAAGCACCACTGCGGCTGCAATTGCGGGGTGGGCTCCCCCCGCAAAACTAAAGGAATCTCCAATGCGGGGTGGGCTTACGCCAGATGAGCAGCAATGCGGGGTGGGCTCCTGCTTCTCTGGTATCCAGGTGGGGGAATCCCCATGCCGGGATTCCCCCAGCAGTCTTCACAGCGGCACCAGCGCTCCTCTTAGCAATAAAAAGATAGCGCTCTTCAGAAAAAGTAAAGCGCTCACAAGGCGCTAGAGTCCAAAGTCCAGGGGGCAAAGGCTGGGCCCAGGCAGGCCAGCACACAGGGCCCTCCAGCAGGGAGGCAGTCCCTCGTGGCGGTTCCTCCTGGAGCCCAGCAGCAGCAACAAGCCCCCAGTCACAAGAACAGCTCAACCTACATGGGGTCACAGCCCCTACATTTATACGCAGTTCTCCTGTCTGCCCTGGCACAGGGGTTGGGGGAACCAGTCCCAACTGGTTCTGGGGGGTTTTGGGCGCACTCTGTTTACAGAGCTCCTCTTCCCCTTTGTCAGGTGGGGGCTCGGTGATCAGACACACCACAGGGGGCGGAGCCAGCATTGTACAGGCTAGGCACAGGCCTATTCAGGGACCAGGGACTTCTCCTCCCACTACTCCAAATGCAGATGTCCCATTCAGCCTAGCGCTGACTCACCCTGCCCCTCCTGGAGCCACACACACCTCACCAGCCCCTGTCACTCAAAAGCCAGACATGCAATCCACATCAGGCAGGCAGACACATAGCACACAGAAATGCCCACTTCTAAAAGTGGCATTTCTAAAATAGTTATAATAAATCTGCGCACACCATTGCATAGCATTTATTATTATTATTCCAAACATACCAAACTTGACCACGCTGCTCCTCTCATATCAGGAATTACCACTGAAACACTTATCAGGGAATCCCCAATGCATTCCTATGGGAGGGCAGCCTCACAGTAGTGAGAAACCAAAATGGCGGTTTGTCACTACCAGGACATGTCACACACTTAAGGTACATGTCCTACCTTTTACCTACAATGCACGCTGCCCATAGGGCTAGCTAGGGCCTACCTTAGAGGTGACTGACATGTAGTAAAAAGGGGGGTCACAGACATGGCACACACTTTAGGTGCTACGTCACAGCGGCAGTAGCACTGCGCGCACAGGCCCTGTAATGGCAGAGACCTGAGACAGGTTTGAAAGGCTACTTTGGAGGGTGGCGCAATCAGTGCTGCAAGCCCACCAGCAGCATTTAATTTACCAGCCCCGGGTATATGAGATACCACTTTACAAGGGACTGACAGGTAAATTAAATAGGCCAAACAGGTGTAGACCAATCCTTACCATATTTAACACAGAGAGCACACACACTTTACACTGGACAGCAGTGCTAAAGTGCCCAGAGTCCTAAAACCACCAACACCATGTCAGAAAAAAGGCTAGGAGGAAGGCAAAAAGTTCAGGGATGACCCTGCAAAAAGGGCCAAGTCCTACACGTAATAACTGTCTACTGTCCACCATCCACCTATTATCCCCATTGTGATCTTCACATGTGCCTGTAATAGAAATGTACAAATTATGCAGCCAAAAATGTATCATAAACACCCTAATATTGTAAAGTTTAAATTGTATTCACAAAATACCGTTACCGTCAGTGTGCAGTGCACCGCTGTAATATAGCGTTTATGCACAGTAATGCAGTACACGGATGTTTGTGTAAAGCAAATCATAGAGCAATGGAGTAGTACATCATGTAAACATGTTACAACACATTTGTAGTGGTGGTGACGCTCTTAACAGTCACCAAAACTGTATTTCCATCTGCTAAAATGGCTGGCAGAGGCCTGACCTTGCATATAGGACATTCTGAACCTGCCACCGCCTGTAGAAGTCGACCGCGCGGCGGACGGTTTCATCCACGGTGGACACAGCCATAGGCTAACATTGGTGATTATGACGTCGCGAGCCAATGGCTGTGTCCGTCTATGCTGATGATCGGGTACGTGGTGTACATGTACGACATGGTTTGAAAAATAACTCATTTGCCTCCTGACACTGCTGGTATCAACACATCCTCCATTTTAGCTGCTGTTTGCCACCTCTGGGAGCAATCATGCCAGGCCAAGCAGGTGTGAAGACCCCTGCCTTCTCTCCAGAGGAACTGGAGAAACTTGTTGAAGAGGTCCTTCCCCTGTATGGCCAGCTTTATGGTTCACCAGAGGAGAAGGTAAATATCTCACATAGATTTTTTTTATCTGCTTAACTCTATACTTTCCATTCCCACAGGCTACAATGTGCCCCTGATCCCCAAAGTAAAATCAGATTACTGTTGTCTCATTTTGTGGTCCCTACAAAGGAAAATCATGTCATGGATTGTTTATCTAGTGTACTTTGTGTGCTTAACATCACCATTGTGATGTGTGTTGTGTGTTAAGCCCTAGATCCTACTTGTGTTTCATGCACATATCTATGCATGTATACTTTTCATGGTACCTATGATTAGGGCTCCCGGTTTTATGGTATTTATTTTTTTGACATTTCCGTCTGTATCTATCCATATCTATTTTTTGCTAATTTTATCTGTATTTATCCATATTTATTTGGGGTTTTGTGAAAAAGGAAGCTGATATTAGTATATTTCCACATTTATTTAACCGATAAATATGCACTCATGCTTGAATGCCTGCCAGGTTTCAATGTTGTGAACACCCGCTGGAGATAAATCAGTGCACTTATATGAAAATATGCAAATTTCAGTATCAACCTTGTGTATATCTACTGCTGCTAAAGCCTCTTTACTAAAATCTTTCTTTTTTAAGCCCCTCACCTGTCAATCCACAGGGCTATTGGCTTGACAGTAATCGCAGACAGTATTTAGAATTACTCAAAAAGCAACCCAATTTCCGTTTTATCCACATTTAAAAATAAATACAGACACAAAAATAATGTTTTTCTGTCTGTATTTATCTGTAAAAATCAGTAAAAACGGAAAACAGGGAGCCTTACCTACGATATATTTGCTAATCAGATCATGGTAAATGTGCCAAAAAATGTATAGGCTCTACAGCATGAGCTGTGTATATATACTGTAAGAGGCAGTTGAGGATGATGTTAGTTATGAGTCCAGTTCCACATATCACTCAGCACACATCAGGGCTCCCCAAACTGCTGCCTGGGAGCTACCTATACCTCACAGACCCCTTCAGAGTGCCACACAACCTGAGGTCACTTATTGGATGGCCACAGATCTACTTTTATGTATTGAAGTGTTGGAAATGTGATGTTTATGTGGGATCAGTGTGCTCAGCCTGCAAAGAGGGAGGTCTGAAAATGAGTTGTGCCAAGTCTGGGCCATGGCCCAAGCTGGGCCACAGTTACTGTGGCAATAAGAATTATGCACAGAGTAATCTCCCTGTAGACCTGCTGATCCTTGGATGTTCTTAAAAAGAGTTTTCTGAACCAATAGTAGCCCTGATTACTTTTAGATGGACTACATTTGGAATGTTGACTGAGGTAACCCCCTGACCTGATACTTCTTTCCATTGACCCTCATGGACCTTACTCCGATAGGCTTACAAAGAAACCTAAATGCCCTAAATCAGTATGCTAAAGAACATTTTCTTATACCAAACATCTCTAAAACTAAAATTCTTCCCTTTAGAGGGAGAAAGCATTGCCTTCACTACAACTGGACATTAGATGGCAAGTCTATAGAGATTGTTAAGGAATATGCCTACTTGGGGAGAATTTTTAAACAGACCTTACAAAAGTCTTCCCATCTTGGGCACATTAGCCTAAAGGCAGAGGCTCACGTCAGAGATTTTACTCTTCCTCAGGGAATAGAGATTTTGCACCCATGCTCGAGGTGCCCCGCTCAAAAATACCACCAATTCTAATATACGCCTTAGAATATATTCCGATCAAGGCATGGTACTGAGTAAACGTAAAAGAAGGGATTCTATTATGTAAACTGCTGAGAGTGAATCAGTCAGTCCCTGTCCAAGCAATCCGCCTGGAGTTATCTATAGTCAGTGCGTACGCAAAAGCTATCACAAACATACTTTATTGGGCCTATAATCTCCTACATGCAGACCCAGGGTCTATAAGGCACATTTTAAAACTGGAGACTTTTAGAAACGAGTCATCTCATCATAATTTTAATAAGAATTTAAGTATTGCCCTAACTCAGTCTGGTTGCACGATTGCACTTTTGAAATCAGTGTCTCCTTCACACTTGAAGCTTTATTTAAAGAGCCTGACCCCAAGAATAAGTTATGAGTCGGATGTAGACCATTGTTCACAGCTAAAATATTTTGCACACCTTTTAGACAGTCTACAATACAAAACTCTGCAACGATACATACGTTTTTCATTAGAGCATAGCGTCCGGCACATCATATATTTAATGAGGCTGGGGATTCTTCCCTTAAAGACCCAGGGGCATATTCTCAAGGACTTATCGCCAAGTTAGCGGCACTTTATCGCAGCCAAAGTGGTGATAAATTCATCGCACCATTCACAAGCTGGTGCTAAAAGCCGATATCACCAGTTTTCCTGTGATAGCAGCCGCAAAAAACATCGCCACGGATGACACCGGCATCTAACGCTAATGAGATGCAGAGCAGGCATTCCCGTGCAAAAGCCAGCGGAAACACCACTCCGCAACATTCTCAACGACCAGCCAGATCGGCAATAAGAATCAAAAACATGCCATAAGGCGCGTTAGCAGCAGGGATTTAACACCTGCTCCTACCTGGTGTTAAGTCGGACGACAACCTGCACCATGAAAGGGAGCCCAGCCCACAGCCACACCTGAAGAACAACAGATGCCATGGAGCCACTGATCATGCAGCTCGGAGCCCCAAGAGGGCCACAACACCCACCGCCACCACACCCAGGCCCCCCCCGGACCCCCACTTCCGGGGCCCTACCCCGGGCACCCCTCCCCCCTGGACAAAGATATTTCACATCTACCTTACAAATAAAGGAACACAACAATTCGCCTGATGTCGCACAAGTACAACAATTAACATTCATGTGTGGTCAGAAAAAGGAAAAACATTCATACATCTTAGAATTTTCAAAAATAATTATTTTATTCAAATTTAACTCAACACCAATAAGTGGAAGAGTCATGGCGGGTCTTCTCTGGCCAATCTGCAAGTCAAAGCCTGCAAGACAAAATTGAAGATAAGAAGGTGCGTCATGCGCTCAACAAAGGACAGAGAGAGAGAGAAAGAGAGAGAGAAAGAAATGGAGAGAGAGAGAGTGAAAGAGAGCGAGAGAGAGAAAGAGAGAGAAAGGGGGAGAGAGGGAGAAGGAGAGAGAGAGCAACAGAGGGAGAGAGAGACAGTGAAAGAAAGAGAGGGAAAGTGAGAGAGAGAAAGAGAGAGAAAGATAGATAGATAAAGAGAGGGAGAGAGAGAGACAGTGAAAGAAAGAGGGAGAGAGAGAGAGTAAGAGAGAGAAAGAGAGGGGAGAGAGAGAGAGAGACAGTGAAAGGAAGAGAGGGACAGGGAGAGACAGTGCCGACACTGCGCACCCAGGCCTCACAGCTCACCTGCTGCCACCGGTGTGTCTCCAACCACGTGCCGGTATACACTGCAGTCCACCAGGTCCCTCATCTGAAACAGAGTCCACAGCCAATGATGGCAGAGTACATATCATTGCACACAGCAACAACGCTTGGCCGCCCCTGCGCACACAGGCTGCTGCACCCCAGTTCCTCCAGCTGCCCTTCGGGGATTGCCTGCCCCTGCGCACCCAGGCCTCACTGCTCACCTTACGCCACTGGCATGTCTCCAAGAGGGCGCACCACGTGCCGGTGCAAGCTCCAAGCCCGGGGCCCGCGACCTTGGCAGCCTCCACATCACGCATCCCCGCACCATGGTCCACCAGGTCGCACACTTGATTCCGGGTCTTGATATTGCAATGGCAGAGACCATATCAGTGCACACGGCATCATGGCAGGCTGCACAGCCGCTCAGCACTTTAGGTGCCCCTACCTCAGTGCACTGAAAGTCACTGTCCCGTGGTGGTAGGCCCGTGCCGGCCGCAGTGTAACCGGTGCCACCGACTCTGTGCAACGCAAGTCATGGACCCTATATGATTGAGTCTCGTCAAATGGTAGGCGGACGCAGCCATGTCACCTCAGGCAGTGGGGAAGAACTGGGACACGTTGCGTTGTCGTCCCCCCTTTATACGTATTCAAGTGGGCTGGCTCGGCGTACGCCAGGCCAGCGTAGGGGTGTGAACAAATATCCCTGGCTCCTGGGCGTGGTTCATATCTGGGCTGCACAGGAAACCAACTGATGCGTGTGTCTCTGTTGCTGTGTCTGTGCCACACGGCCCGCAATCGACAATGTTGCAATGTTGCATGCACCCGGAGGGCGTCTGTGCACTAAGGGATTGTACAAGGAGCGCAAGGCCGCTCGGGGTCTTGGCTCATACATGCCAACTGTTGTGTGTGTTCATCGCTTTTGGTGCACCATAAGCCCAAGGCCTAGCCTCAATTGCAGCACGAAAGCCACATCACATTCCCAGGTTACAAGCAGTAGTCAGACTAACATTAGGGATGAAAGCCCCTTTGTCTCAATACAGAAGGCGGAAGGACATCTGCACCTCCGACCTTGGAATTTCATGCGGCAGGCACCCCCTGAGAGAGATACCATGGCAGATGATGACGACTCCCACACTACACACAGCGCTAATGAAAGATCAACGTATCCACACCCCACACACAGAAGTCCTTGCTCGAGGTACTCCTGCATGGAATGGCCTTGACACTTACGTACAGGACAACCCATACGTCCAAACTCTGAACACTCATACGACTCATTGCTCCGAGCTGTGGCATATCATCCACATAACAGCCACAGGTCAGAAGAGTGCCGGTTCTACGTGAGCGAACAACGCAATGTCAGAACATCCCGGGCGCATGCACAACGCCTGTCACGTGGAACTGTACCGTGACCGTATGCTGCATTTGTTGGGGGCACTGCCACTGGCAGTGTTGCGCATAAGTTACCGTCTGAGCTTCCATCTTGCGTACGTCACCTGCGTCCAGCCCTGGTTCCACTGTCGATCATGCATATTCGAGTGGCCCATGGATGTCTGCCTATCCAACACAACGGTAGCTGAACTGGATTATGACATGTGTGTGCGCCCCCTGTTGGACCACGACCAGGAGTGTAACCGTGATACCCGTTCATGGGATGCCTTGGTATCTGGCGTATGTGCTGGCAGTTGGGCATGTGAGATTGCACAATTCCTCGTGTGCAGTGACCACAGCGAAGCGCTCCCCTATTGGGCTGTGTTGCGGATTGGTGAAACGGCGTGGATGGAGCACATCTGTCCAGACCAGCTAATGGATTGGCTCGCCCCCGTGTTCGTTGAAGTCGACAACGACGTACTCTTGGAACTGATTGCCCATGAAGCTGCGCTCACTTTCATGGACGAGTAACTACGTTCCTGCAGCCACAAAAGATTGTAACCCATAGCACAGGTCCCAACACCCTTTTGCATCTTGGAGAAATGGACGCATATCCCACCATAACAGTGGACACGGCTGCATTCGCCTGGACTCAGAATGCATGTGCGTGCAACACTGCGGGTTGACACACACCTGTGCAAGGTGAGTGGACAGCGGCGCCTGGCAACGTTCCTCAACCTGACACACCGCTGGAGGGAGAGTACACACATGGCAATGTAGTATTACATGTGACCTTGTTGGACTCCTTCACCTGCTCACTGTCAGCAGAGCAGACAGTCAGCGCAGTCCGGTGGTTCAGGACTATGCAGATCCCATGGGCTGTGAGTGGTGTTCCCTGACACGGTGCAATGAGCATTCACCAAACACCACATGACTCGTCCAGCAAGGCAAGGTGGGCTGAGACCGTTGGCATCCATAATGATTGGTGTTCATTTGTGCCTCCCCATGTCTTTCACCTCTACATGTTCTTTTGCTGCCAGTTAGTGTATGATGCATTGGTCTGCATGTTGTGGCCCTTGTCTTGCCCGTACTGACACGCACATGCTAATAAATTGTACGCAACTTCACTAGTGTTCAACCGTGATGAGTGTTGATTAGCATGCCAAATCGTGTGCCTCAATGAGCATTGTCCATACACAGGGAGGGACTGGCTGACGCATTTCACTTAGGGGTGGGTCCCTATTGCCAGCTCCACCTCTGTGAGCCAGACATTGTGGTTGGGAGAGTTGCTGGTAGACCTGTGCGCTTACGTGTCTTCAGCAATGTGAGTATAGTGTCCAACCTCTTGCCATGTGGATCAATGTGTTCCATCAAACCAGGCTGTGTCCACACAGTTGAGTGTGTGTAGGTATGCGAAGAGATGTTCTGTTGTCACATGTGATGTGGGACACTACTTTAGGCTTCCTACCGACTTTGACATTTCTGAAAACACAGCCCTATTTAATACATGGATGTGGGGCTACGTTGAGGGGTTGCGAGATTGTTGTTCATGATCAATGAGGCCACAGCTAGTTCACACCCCACACACAGAAGTCCTTGCTCGAGGTACTCCTGCATGGAATGGCCTTGACACTTACGTACAGGACAACCCATACGTCCAAACTCTGAACACTCATACGACTCATTGCTCCGAGCTGTGGCATATCATCCACATAACAGCCGCAGGTCAGAAGAGTGCTGGTTCTACGTGAGCGAACAATGAAATGTCAGAACATCCCGGGCGCATGCACAACGCGTGTCACGTGGAACTGTACCTTGACCGTATGCTGCATTTGTTGGGCACTGCCACTGGCAGTGTTGCGCATAAGTTACCGTCTGAGCTTCCGTCTTGCGTACGTCACCTGCGTCCAGCCCTGGTTCCACTGTCGATCATGCATATTCGAGTGGCCCATGGATGTCTGCCCATCCAACACAACGGTAGCTGAACTAGATTATGACGTGTGTATGCGCCCCCTGTTGGACCACGACCAGGAGTGTAACCGTGATACCCGTTCATGGGATGCCTTGGTATCTGGCGTATGTGCTGGCAGTTGGGCATGTGAGATTGCACAATTCCTCGTGTGCAGTGACCACAGCGAAGCGCTCCCCTATTGGGCTGTGTTGCGGATTGGTGAAACGGCGTGGACAGAGCACATCTGTCCAGACCAGCTAATGGATTGGCTCACCCCCGTGTTCGTTGAAGTCGACAACGACGTACTCATGGAACTGATTGCCCATGAAGCTGCGCTCGCTTTCATGGACGAGTAACTACGTTCCTGCAGCTACAATAGATTGTAACCCATAGCACAAGTCCCAACACCCTTTTGCATCTTGGAGAAATGGACACATATCCCACCATAACAGTGGACATGGCTGCATTCGCCTGGACTCAGAATGCATGTGCGTGCAAGACTGCGGGTTGACACACACCTGTGCAAGGTGAGTGGACAGCGGCACCTGACAACGTTCCTCAATCTGACACACCGCTGGAGGGAGAGTACACACATGGCAATGTAGTACTACATGTGACCTTGTTGGACTCCCTCACCTGCTCACTGTCAGCAGAGCAGACAGTCAGCGCAGTCCGGTGAGACAGGGCTATGCAGATCCCATGGGCTGTGAGTGGTGTCCCCTGACACAGTGCAATGAGCATTTGCCAAACACCACATTGTGAGAAGTTGGCCTGGTATATGCTGTCCAATAATTATAGTGGGCACCTTGCACCAGTCCAAACAACCCCTTATTGGAGATAGGTTAAAGACAACCTTATTGAAAGCTATCCTAGTGGTAGCTATGGAGAGCAGCCTTCAGGCTAAGTCTTGAAGGAATGTAAAGCAGCTTGTTTTACCAGTCTATAATCTCTTGAGTGATCAAATGAAAGAGCACCACACCAGGTATATATTCAAAATATATGTATTTATTGCTAAACACACCCCTCTAGTCTCTTTATGAGGCTAGAGTTCGAAGTACATAAGTTAGAAGTTATTTAAACACAGTAATAGCACAAATACACGTTTGGGCCCTAGGGGCGTACCAAACCATATACCAATAAAGTGGTATGCGAACCACGACTGAACTAGACACTAGGCCTAGAGCCTCTAGAAGTGCTTGGACCACAAGGAACCACCCAAGGTAGTGACACAGGGGACCCACGGGAGACGCGTGCAGTGTAAATACACAACCGCGATACGCCGTTGACTTCTATGGAGAAAGTCGGGATCGGGAAATTAGAGAAAAGGGACACTTAAAAGAGGACTTGGACAAAACCCTTTGAGATCTAGGACTTTGAAGAGTCTCTACCCACGGGAGCACCGGAGTACTCATGTTACCTCACCCAGGGAAGCCGGGTGCATAGGTGCCTTTCGGGGTCGGGTTTCGTCGTCGATTCGAATGGCGATCTGCTGCAAAGTGCTGCTGGCGACCAAGAGAAAAGTGTCCGGGTGGATCCAAGAGTGGATCGGAGTTCTGAAGAACCTGAAAGCAGAGGGGACAGAGTCTGGGTCACTAGCCAGTGACCAGGAAGGCGATGGACAGATGCCCACCGATGTCGAGTGCTTCAGGTGTGTTGACAGTCATCTTGACTCTTCAGCCACGAGGTCCAGGAGGCGTTGTCGGCGACCAGGAGCAGGATTCGGGCTGGCACACAATGTCTGTCGAGTGCTGAGGTATCGGCGACCGGATTGGACCCAACAAGCCTTGGCAACGGCAAGTCTCGGTGAAGATGTAGATCGTCGATAGTGCAGACCAGCAAGGTCTGTGGAACTCACCCAGCGAGGGTAAGTGAGGGAAGGCCTGGAGCAACCAGGATGCCAAGTTAGAAAAGGATTGGCCTTCGTTAAGGGCTACTAGCCAACGGGCTAGCGACCGCAAAGGAGCCTCGTGACGCCGCACGTGGATCTGGCTTACAGGACACTCGTGGAGTGGGGGCCAGTGATCTTCAGTGCAGGTGGTGCTGGAGGCTAGGGCTACTTGGAGCCCAAAGCACGACTTCTTGGGAGACCCAGAAGAGGATGCACTTGCAAATGTGCTTGGTGTCCAGGGGTCACGGTCTCAAGTCACCCTCGATAGCCACGGGCCTCAGCTTTGCTGAGGACTCAGGGTAGCCTCGGGGAAGTCTGCGAATCCACCTCTGGTGATGCGATGACTTTGGCGTCCGACGGGAGCTTCAGAAATGCGAGCCGGACAGATGCTTCTTTGGTGCCTGCCAAGCAGGGAGTCACTCCTTGACCCCAAGGGAGATTCTTCTGTCCTCTAATCGTGAGTAGAGCGTCGAAGGTCCAGGATTCAGTTTCAGAGTTTCGTCCAGGGATAATCTAAAGTCCTAAGGACTGGGTTCCTATCTTTATACTAAAGATAGGGGTTGGACTACTCTGTGGCCCCACCTATGGGTGGGTCAGGGCAGAGGGGTGGCTACACCCTTTCCCTTTGTCCAGTTCACGCCAAAGCAGGGGCTGCAAGCCCCTGATCCGGTTTGAACTGGGGTATGCACAGGGACACCAAATGTGCCCCCAGTGCAGGACTTCAAAGCACCCGAAAGTGCTCCCGCCCAGCCCCAATACACATTATCCTGTCTGGGGAGGTGGTCACACCTCCCTGGGACAGGAAACCTATTGTCCAGGCCTCCCCTGCCGGAGTTTCGTCCAGCAGCAGGAGGCCAGACTCGTGTCTGTGGCAGCAGCATCCATTTTGTGATGCCAGGGCTCTGGAAAGAAGTTACCGGACTAGTCAGAGTTAACATGTCTTTCCCTCTAGAAGGGTGGAATGCTACCCCCACCGCCAGGATTGGCGGGGGGGTAGTATTCCAAGATGTTTGACACCAAACACGACATGTTTAGGTGCAGCCATTCCAAAGTTAGCATTTTACCGCGAGGATATAATGCGCTTAAGAGTATATGGTCAGGCTGCACTACAAACAGCATCAGAGATGGTCTCCGAACGCTGCAGAGGGGCCCTGCTCATGCAGGGGCACCCTCTCACATAGGAACCATGCACTCTGCCTTTAGGATTGATAAGGCCTGCCTTAGGAGTGACTTATAGGTTTATATGTGTGTATGCATTTAGTGATATAGGTAACCTATATCACAGTAAGGGGTGCATGCACCACCTTACCCAGGCTGCAGTAGCAGACCTGTGGTGTCAGTTTGGATGGCCTTCCAGGGGTGGCATAATACATGCTGCAGCCCCTGGCAGGCCTCTGAGGTACCTATGCCCTTGGTACATAGTATACCATATACTAGGGACTTATAAGGGCACTCCAGATCCCAATCAGTGATGTGCCTAAGGCACATGGAAACCATTTTAGAGAGGAAGCAGCTAGGCTGGGGTTCTGATTAGCAGGGCCCCAGCCAGACTAATGTCGAAAAACAGTGAAGCATCAGCAAAAAGTGGGGGTACCCATGTGAAGCAGATCCTACTCTCCTACACAACCCCCCCAAACGTAGGGACATTAAACTAACCTTGCCCAGTTAAGTCTTCATGTTCTAAGTGGAAATACCTAGAGAGTCCATCTGCATTCGCATGGTTACTCCCAGGCCTATGTTCCACTGTAAAGTCCATCCCCTGTAGGGAAATGGACCACCTAAGCAGTTTGGGGTTTTCACCCTTCATTTGTTTTAGCCATAAGAGGGGCTTATGGTCTGTCTGAACCAGGAAGTGTGTACCAAACAAGTATGGCCTCAACTTCTTCAGAGCCCAGACCACAGCAAAGGCCTCCCTCTCTATGGCTGACCAACGTTTCTCTCTAGGGGTCAGCCTTCTGCTAATGAAAGCTACTGGCTGATCCTGACCTTCTTCATTCAATTGTGACAGTACAGCCCCTACCCCCAATTCAGATGCATCAGTTTGAACAATGAACTTCTTGGAGTAATCAGGACTCTGCAGAATTGGAGCAGTGCACATGGCCTGCTTCAGGTCATCAAATGCCTTTTGACAGCTAACTGTCCACTGAACCTTTTTGGGCATTTTCTTAGAAGTTAAGTCATTCAGGGGTGTCACTATTGATCCATACCCCTTGACAAATCTCCTATAGTACCCAGTCAGGCCTAAGAAGGCTCTCACCTGAGTCTGGGTAGTGGGAGCAGTCCAGTCCATGATGGTCTGGATCTTGCTCTGCAAAGGTTGAACCTGGCCTCCACCCACAAGGTGGCCCAGGTACACAACCTGACTCTGCCCTATCTGGCACTTAGTGGCCTTGATAGTCAGGCCTGCCTTTTGCAGGGCCTGTAAAACATTCCTGAGGTGGACCAGGTGATCCTCCCAGGTGGAGCTAAAGACAGCAATATCATCTAGATATGCTGCACTATAGGCTTCCAGTCCTGTGAGAACTGTATTCACCAACCTCTGGAAAGTGGCAGGTGCATTCTTCAGACCAAAGGGCATCACCACAAATTGATAATGCCCACTAGGGGTTGAGAATGCTGTTTTGGGCTTTGCAGTATCAGCTAGTCTGATCTGCCAGTAGCCAGCTGTTAGGTCAAATGTGCTGAGATATTTGGCAGAGGCCAAAGTATCTATGAGCTCATCTGCCCTGGGTATTGGATGGGCATCAGTCCTAGTGACTGCATTGAGACCCCTGTAGTCCACACAAAACCTCATCTCTCTTTTCCACCACTGGTGTGAGGTTTTGGTACAAGGACCACTGGACTAGCCCAAGGGCTATCTGAGGGTTCAATAACTCCCAATTCCAACATTTTCTGGACTTCAGTCCTGATACAGTCCCTGACATGGTCAGGTTGCCTATAAATCTTGTTTTTAATAGGCAGACTGTCCCCAGTGTCCACTTCATGAGTGCACCAGGTGGTCTGACTGGGTGTCAGTGAAAACATATGTCTAAACTGATTGAGGACTTGCCTGCAATCAGTTTGTTGCTGGGTAGTGAGGCTGCCTGCCAAGGCTACACCATCAACTGACCCATCGTCAGGGTTCTGTGAGAGCAGGTCAGGGAGTGGGTCACTCTCTTCCTCCTGCCCTTCATCAGTAGCCATGAGCAAGCCCATGTCTGCCCTGTCCACATATGGTTTTAACCTGTTGACATGGAGAACCCTGTGGGGACTCCTGGGTGTTCCTAGGTCTACTAAATAAGTGACCTCACCCTTCTGCTCAACAATAGTGTGGGGTCCACTCCATTTATCTTGGAGAGCTGCTGGGGCCACTGGCTCCAACACCCACACCTTCTGTCCTGGCTGGTAAACAGTCAGAACAGCTCTTTGGTCATGCCAGGCCTTTTGAAGTTCCTGGCTAGCCTCAAGGTTTTTGGTTGCCTTTTTCATGTACTCAGCCATCCTGGAGCGGAGACCAAGTACATAGTCCACTATATCTTGCTTTGGGGGCTTGAGAGGTAACTCCCATCCTTCCTTCACCAAGCACAGTGGACCCCTCACAGGGTGGCCAAACAGAAGTTCAAAAGGGCTGTAACCAACCCCTTCTGAGGCACCTCCCTATATGCGAATAAAAGGCAGGGCAAGAGTATGTCCCATCTACGCCTAAGCTTTTCTGGGAGCCCTTTAATCATGCCCTTCAAGGTTTTGTTGAATCTCTCAACTAAACCATTGCATTGTGGGTGATAGGGTGTGGTGAACTTATAAGTCACTCCACACTCCTTCCACATTGCTTTTAAGTACCCAGACATGAAGTTAGCACCCCTGTCTGATACTACCTCCTTAGGAAAGCCCACTCTTGAGAAGATTCCCAGGAGGGCCCTTGCCACCACAGGTGCTGTAGTGGTCCTGAGGGGAATAGCTTCTGGGTACCTGGTGGCATGATCCACTACCACCAGGATAAACCTGTGCCCAGAGGCTGTTTGGGGATCCATGGGACCAACAATGTCAATCCCTACCCTTTCAAAGGGCACCCCCACCACAGGTAGTGGTATCAGGGGGCCTTTGTAGTGCCACCTGCCTTGCCACTGGCTTGGCAGGTTACACAGGAGCGACAAAACTCCTTACTGTCTTCAGACATGTGGGGCCAGTGAAAGTGAGGGACAATTCTGTCCCAAGTCTTGTTCTGGCCCAGGTGACCTGCTAAGGGAATATCATGGGCTAGGGTCAATAGGAAGCCCCTGAACTTCAGAGGTATAACCAACCTCCTGGTAGCACCAGGTTTGGGGTCTCTACTCTCTGAGTACAGGAGTCCATCATCCCAATACACTGTATGGGGACCACTAGCTTTCCCAGCAGCCTCAGCAGCAGCTTGCTGTCTGAGGGGTTCAAGGGAGGGGCAGCTCTGCTGCTCCTGGCTCAGATCTGCCCTAGAAGGTCCCCCTGTCCCCAAGAACTCAACCTGGTCAGGTTCAAGTTCCTCTGGGACAGTTCCTTCTTCAGGGCTGAGATCATCCCCCTCAAGGGACTGATCTTCCTCCTGAGCCAAGGGGGAAGGCACTGCCTTAACCCTACTACTCCTCCTCTTGGAAGGCACTTGGTCCATTCTTCCAGAATCCAAGGCCTGTTCAGTGCTAGACATTTTGGCTTGTGACCTGGTCACAGCAAACACATCTGCAGGGATCCCCAGCATTTCTGCATGGGTCCTGAGCTCCACTTCTGCCCAAGCAGAAGTCTCTAAGTCATTGCCAAGCAAGCATTCGACTGGTAGGTTTGCACTTACCACAACCTTCTTAAGGCCAGTTACCCCTCCCCAGGAGAAGTTAACAACTGCCAGAGTATGGTCTGTTCTGACATTGCTAGCATTGGTCACTTGGTACATCTCACCAAGTATAACTTGCCCAGGATTCACAAGGTCTTGTGTCACCATTGTGACACTTGCCCCTGTGTCCCTAAATGCCAAAGCCTCACGTCCATTGATTAAAGGCTGTTGTCTGTACTTGCCCAGATTACTGGGACTCACAGTGGAGGTCACATCCATGCCTCCATCACAGACTAACACAGCCTGAGTCAGTTCTCTGACTAGGTCAGAGCCCAACTCAGTTCCCAGGGTGAACCCTACTAAACCCTTGGCTGGAGCACTCCCACCAACTGTACTAGGGGAACAGGTGCCTTAGGGGCATTGGTGGGTGCTGGACTGGAGTCTTTGGACTTGGTGCAATCACTGGTCCAGTGGGTCTTTTGCTTACAGACCTTGCACCATGGTTTTCTTTGGCCTTTCCCTTTGGTAGACTGTGAATCCCCACCAGAAGAAGATTTTTGGGGGCCTGATGAAGACTTTTGATCTTTACCCTTCTCCCCACCCTTGTCAGAGTTCTTAGCATCTTGCTTCTTGGTTTCCCCACCTTGGTTCTGTACCTTCTGCTTCACCCTGGTTCTGACCCATTTGTCTGCCTTCTTTCCCAATTCTTGGGGAGAGGTCAGATCAGAGTCTACCAGGTATTGATGCAACAGCTGATTTTGACAGTTATTAAGAATCTGCTCCCTCATTATCAGATTGTACAATCCTGAGAAGTCACACACCTTACTGCCCATCAACCAGCCTTCCAGAGCCTTGGCAGAACAATCCACATAGTCTACCCAGTCTTGAGTCTGTGCTTTTGGGTATCTCTGAACTTCAACCTGTACTGTTCAGTGGTTAGGCCAAACCCATCAATAAGAGCACTCTTCAAGACCTTGTAATTATCAGCATCCTCCTCTCTAACAGTGAGGAGCTTATCTCTACCTTTGTCAGCAAAGGAGAGCCACAAGATTGCTGCCCACTGCTCCTGAGGGACCTTCTGTACCTTACAGGCCCTCTCTAGAGCAGTTATCCACTTGTGGATGTCATCCCCATTCTGATAGGGAGGGACAATCTTGCTCAGGTTCCTATGGTCATAGGACCTTTCCCTATCTCTAGGGATCTGGCTGCCACCATGGGACTCTAGTCCCAACTTTCTTTCTCTCTAAAGAGATCTAGGGACTCCCTGTCTAAGGCTACTTGCTTCCTTCTGAGTTCAAGCTGAGCTTCCTCATATTGAATCAGCCTCTTTCTTCTCTCATGAGAGGATTCCCTCCTATGAGATGAGACAGAGCTCCCTATTGAGGTGCCAGAGTGGTTAGACTCCTGAGAAGAAGATCTAGACCTTCTGGGCACACTCACAATCCTTCCTGGGGGACAAAGGGTGCATCATTCTGATCCTCCTCTTCCTCCTCCTCAGGAGGGGTTGGATTATCCAGGTCAGGGTCATTGTCACCCTCCTGGCCAGTTTCAGAGGGGGCTGGGGGTACTGGTACCCCATTCCCAACCTCTTCCTCTGCCCCACCCTCAGCTCCTACCCCTTCAGTCCCCAAGGGCTTACTAAGGTCATAAGCCACCAACAACTCCTTGAGGTGTTGGGTGGTGGGGCTTTGGCCTGTCCTTATTTTCTCAAGTTGCATAAAGCTCTCAATTCCAAGAATGGGAGTGTATCATACTTGGAGGGTGGAAGCTCAATGGCTTCCTGCAAGGATTCTTTGGATCCTGCCCTTAAAGACATTACTAGTGTGGTGTGGTGTATGCACTACCTACTCTAGTGTGGCCTACTAAACTCTCTTGAGTTGTAGAAAGGGTTGTGCTATCCCTTAACACACAACTCTAAGTTCAGTAGAACTTACTGTATTCTAAGCTTAAATTATATGTACCTTAGGTACCTTTAGTGGTTTTCAGTTGATCAATTCAATTGAGATTATCTGGTAAAACAATAGCAAGCTGGAATCCCACACGCTGCACACCAATGTGAGAAGTTGGCCTGGTATATGCTGTCCACTAATTATAGTGGGCACCTTGCACCAGTCCAAACAACCCCTTATTGGAGATAGGTTAAAGACAACCTTATTGAAAGCTATCCTAGTGGTAGCTATGGAGAGCAGCCTTCAGGCTAAGTCTTGAAGGAATGTAAAGCAGCTTGTTTTACCAGTCTATAATCTCTTGAGTGATCAAATGAAAGAGCACCACACCAGGTATATATTCAAAATATATGTATTTATTGCTAAACACACCCCTCTAGTCTCTTTATGAGGCTAGAGTTCGAAGTACATAAGTTAGAAGATATTTAAACACAGTAATAGCACAAATACACGTTTGGGCCCTAGGGGCGTACCAAACCATATACCAATAAAGTGGTATGCGAACCACGACTGAACTAGACACTAGGCCTAGAGCCTCTAGAAGTGCTTGGACCACAAGGAACCACCCAAGGTAGTGACACAGGGGACCCACGGGAGACGCGTGCAGTGTAAATACACAACCGCGATACGCCGTTGACTTCTATGGAGAAAGTCGGGATCGGGAAATTAGAGAAAAGGGACACTTAAAAGAGGACTTGGACAAAACCCTTTGAGATCTAGGACTTTGAAGAGTCTCTACCCACGGGAGCACCGGAGTACTCGTGTTACCTCACCCAGGGAAGCCGGGTGCATAGGTGCCTTTCGGGGTCGGGTTTCGTCGTCGATTCGAATGGCGATCTGCTGCAAAGTGCTGCTGGCGACCAAGAGAAAAGTGTCCGGGTGGATCCAAGAGTGGATCGGAGTTCTGAAGAACCTGAAAGCAGAGGGGACAGAGTCTGGGTCACTAGCCAGTGACCAGGAAGGCGATGGACAGATGCCCACCGATGTCGAGTGCTTCAGGTGCGTTGACGGTCGTCTTGACTCTTCAGCCACGAGGTCCAGGAGGCGTTGTCGGTGACCAGGAGCAGGACTCGGGCTGGTACACGATGTCTGTCGAGTGCTGAGGTGTCAGCGACCGGATTGGACCCAACAAGCCTTGGCAACGGCAAGTCTTGGTGAAGATGTAGATCGTCGATGGTGCAGACCAGCAAGGTCTGTGGAACTCACCCAGCGAGGGTAAGTGAGGGCAGGCCTGGAGCAACCAGGATGCCAAGTTAGAAAAGGATTGGCCTTCGTTAAGGGCTACTAGCCAACGGGCTAGCGACCGCGAAGGAGCCTCGTGACGCCGCACGTGGATCTGGCTTACAGGACACTCGTGGAGTGGGGGCCAGTGATCTTCAGTGCAGGTGGTGCTGGAGGCTAGGGCTACTCGGAGCCCAAAGCATGACTTCTTGGGAGACCCAGAAGAGGATGCACTTGCAAATGTGCTCGGTGTCCAGGGGTCATGGTCTCAAGTCACCCACGATAGCCACGGGCCTCAGCTTTGCTGGGGACTCAGGGTAGCCTCGGGGAAGTCTGAGAATCCACCTCTGGTGATGCGATGACTTCAGCGTCCGACGGGAGCTTCAGAAATGCGAACCGGACAGATGCTTCTTTGGTGCCTGCCAAGCAGGGGAGTCACTCCTTGACCCCAAGGGAGATTCTTCTGTCCTCTAATCGTGAGTAGAGCGTCGAAGGTCCAGGATTCAGTTTCAGAGTTTCGTCCAGGGATAATCTAAAGTCCTAAGGACTGGGTTCCTATCTTTATACTAAAGATAGGGGTTGGACTACTCTGTGGCCCCACCTATGGGTGGGTCAGGGCAGAGGGGTGGCTACACCCTTTCCCTTTGTCCAGTTCACGCCAAAGCAGGGGCTGCAAGCCCCTGATCCGGTTTGAACTGGGGTATGCACAGGGACACCAAATGTGCCCCCAGTGCAGGACTTCAAAGCACCCGAAAGTGCTCCCGCCCAGCCCCAATACACATTATCCTGTCTGGGGAGGTGGTCACACCTCCCTGGGACAGGAAACCTATTGTCCAGGCCTCCCCTGCCGGAGTTTCGTCCAGCAGCAGGAGGCCAGACTCGTGTCTGTGGCAGCAGCATCCATTTTGTGATGCCAGGGCTCTGGAAAGAAGTTACCGGACTAGTCAGAGTTAACATGTCTTTCCCTCTAGAAGGGTGGAATGCTACCCCCGCCGCCAGGATTGGCGGGGGGGGGTAGTATTCCAAGATGTTTGACACCTAAACACGACATGTTTAGGTGCAGCCATTCCAAAGTTAGCATTTTACCGCGAGGATATAATGCGCTTAAGAGTATATGGTCAGGCTGCACTACAAACAGCATCAGAGATGGTCTCCGAATGCTGCAGAGGGGCCCTGCTCAGGCAGGGGCACCCTCTCACATAGGAACCATGCACTCTGCCTTTAGGATTGATAAGGCCTGCCTTAGGAGTGACTTATAGGTTTATATGTGTGTATGCATTTAGTGTTATAGGTAACCTATATCACAGTAAGGGGTGCATGCACCACCTTACCCAGGCTGCAGTAGCAGACCTGTGGTGTCAGTTTGGATGGCCTTCCAGGGGTGGCATAATACATGCTGCAGCCCCTGGCAGGCCTCTAAGGTACCTATGCCCTTGGTACATAGTATACCATATACTAGGGACTTATAAGGGCACTCCAGATCCCAATCAGTGATGTGCCTAAGGCACATGGAAACCATTTTAGAGAGGAAGCAGCTAGGCTGGGGTTCCGATTAGCAGGGCCCCAGCCAGACTAATGTCGAAAAACAGTGAAGCATCAGCAAAAAGTGGGGGTACCCATGTGAAGCAGATCCTACTCTCCTACACACATGACTCGTCCAGCAAGGCAAGGTGGGCTGAGACCGTTGGCATCCGTAATGATTGGTGTTCATTTGTGCCTCCCCATGTCTTTCACCTCTACATGTTCTTTTGCTGCCTGTTAGTGTATGATGCATTGGTCTGCATGTTGTGGCCCTTGTCTTGCCCGTACTAACACGCACATGCTAATAAATTGTACGCAACTTCACTAGTGTTCAACTGTGATGAGTGTTGATTAGCATGCCAAATCATGTGCCTCAATGAGCATTGTCCATACACAGGGAGGGACTGGCTGACGCATTTCACTTAGGGGTGGGTCCCTATTGCCAGCTCCACCTCTGTAAGCCAGACATTGTGGTTGGGAGAGTTGCTGGTAGACCTGTGCGCTTACGTGTCTTCAGCAATGTGAGTATGGTGTCCAACCTCTTGCCATGTGGATCAATGTGTTCCATCAAACCAGGCTGTGTCCACACAGTTGAGTGTGTGTAGGTATGCGAAGAGATGTTCTGTTGTCACATGTGATGAGGGACACTACTTTAGGCTTCCTACCGACTTTGACATTTCTGAAAACACAGCCCTATTTAATACATGGACGTGGGGTTACGTTGGGGGGTTGCGAGATTGTTGTTCATGATCAATGAGGCCACAGCTAGTTCACACCTTCACAGTCATCTAATTGGCCATGTGTGTCATGGTCAAACATGCGCATTGATGTCATTTCCCAGGGTGTGCCTTTTTTTGCAATCAATGTCCCTACAGTCATCCATACTGTTATACTTGATTGAACATAGACATGACACATCTGTGTGATTTGGAATGCTTTATTCACATACTGTGGAGTGTCGGAGCTGGAGCAGTACATGGCCATGCACACCCCACATTACATGGTTGCCCAGTGGAGGTCCAAACAGGGTCCTTTAGGGGATGACAAGTTAATCGGTAGAGGAAGGGTTGAGTCCGCAGCCTGTTTGCTGTGTCATTGGTAACTAGAGAGCAGATATGGCAGTCCATGTCGGGGTCCAGGTGAATGTCGCAGAGTGTTCCGGGGGACAGTGAAGGTGTTGTACCAGGGCATGATGCAGAGGGCTGTACCAAGCAGAAACAGGCCATATGGCGGGGGATGAATGCTACAACCTCCTTTTTGACACAGAGTCATTAACATTCACATCTTCGTCCTCTGATATGTCTTCTGTGTCAGGTGTGCCAGGTGTGTGTGGTGGTGTTATGGCTGCATCACTGTGTGCCACTGACACATCAGGGGGTGGAGGTGGTATGGCTGCATCACTGTGTGCCACTGACACATCAGGGGGCGGAGATGTGTGTGTCAAAGTTCCTGCAGCAGTCATCTGGGACAGGCTCTGTGGCAGCAATGGCAAGATGAGGATCTGCAGGGCATGGTAGATCCCAGCTGCATCTCGCTGGTATTCAGCCGTGGCAGCCATCCTTCCTGCCTACATCCTCTCCATGTTCTCCATTGTCCTGGCAGTCTGTGCCAACTCTGTGCTGTCCTCGCTGGAGCCTCTCTGACTAGACAGTTCTTGTACCTGAATAATGGCTCCAGCAAGGTCAGCCAAGGATTGTTGTAGGGCATGGAGCAGACTGTGGGTGTCCGTTAGGGACTGGAAGTGGTCCCTGATGGGACTAAGACACCCACGTATGGCATCTAGTTTGGCTGCCATGAGGTCGAAACCCACCCGCACCTGTTCAGCCAGCCCCCTCTGGCAGTCTGACACACGCCGTTGGAATGCCATGTGTTCTTCAGTGAGGTCCTGTGAGCCAGCCGTGGTGGTGGGTTCTTCCTGCTGTGTGGTCTGTGCAGGGGGTGGGATCACCTCGATGCAGCTGGGCTGCCCTGCTCCTGGAGGTGGGGTGAGGAGGCTGTCCATGAGCCGTTGGAGGGTGTCGGAGCAGATGGCCAGGGGGTCCTCCTCCTCATCACTGAAGAGATGTCTGGTCTGCTCTGCAGGAGGTGTTGATTGTCCCTCTGCAATGTGAAGGGGAAATGCAGGTTAACAGTGTGTTCCATGTATGTGCACGCATTGTACATGTTTACATACAGTCTGCATGACAATGTACATTGTGACTGTTTTGGTGGGGCTGGGTATTTGATGGGAGACAGTGGACATTTCGACTACATGACGGATGTGAGGTTGTACTCATACATTATCATCTGACAGTTTCCTGCTATGCCTGATGTGGTTGCCCAGTTTCTACGCACATGCGGCACCAGTTGTGTCCTCTGTTCTGTGGTGTAGGTGTGGCACTTTGTACCACATTGTCGTCAATGTTGATGTGCTGTTATTGCTATGTGTGTGTGCTGCATTGTGGGAGAGTCGCCCCTGCAGCTCTGATTAAGCGGCCCCTTATCCCTTTGAGGCGGTGTGCCTTTGACTTGTGTGCATTTACGGTGCTGAGATGTTGGCGACTTGGGTCATTTGTGCTCTTGGACGGATTTTGGACTCTTGTGCATTGTTTGTCTGCAGATGTGTTGTTGATGTCAGGGGTTGTAGGTGCACGTGGATGTGTCAGGGTGTGACCTGCTCCTTTGAGGATGTTATCCACACTGGGCCACCTCAGTGTCATGGCGTGCACCATGTCATGTATTTTGACTGCAGCCATGCTATTGGTCATGCTGTGTCACTTGCATTGTCAGTGTGGCTCACAGAGCCGCTGCTTTGCTGGGTTCAGCACATGTGCATGGGTGGGTTGTGAGATTGGTGAGGGGGGCATTTGTGCACATGGTGGACGGGGGCCTACTTGGTGTTTCTATGTGTGCTGCAGTGTGCCAAGGCCATCAGGGACATGTTCCACAGTCATTGTGGGTGTGCAGTGTGCTACACATAATTGTGCATGTGTGCCATTGTGCCCGTCTCCCCCGTCCCCCAGTCCCTGGTCGTTACTCACCCTGTTGCTCTTGGGTCAGGTCATGTCGAGCAGTGTCCGGAGCCCAAACTCCTTGCACCATCTCCGCACTGATGACTGTGGCCACCATTTCCTCCAGCTCATCCAGCTCCTCCAGCTCCTCCTGTGGCGCAGGACTTCCACCTCCAGTCACCGTTGCTGCCTTCAGGTTGGCAGCGAGTTTCTGCTTGGTTTGGCTTTTCACATCATGCCAGCGCCTCTTGACCTCCTCCATTGACCTCCTCAACACACCGACTGCATTCACGTTGTTCACGATGGACTGCCATATTTCCGTTGGTGTTGCCAATGACACAGTGGAGGTGACGAACAGTTGTTGGTAGTGTTCTGTCACCTCCGTGACGATGATCCAGTTTTCCTGCGGACTGAACCCCGTCTTCCTCTTCCTCTTCTCCTTGACCTTCCCCGGCCCCGGGGTTCCTGGCTGGTCGTCTGTGGGGCTTGTGGGGTTCACGTTGTCCTCTGCACTTGGTCCGGGTGTGTCCATGGTGCTACGCAGTTACATTTTTTCACCTTTTTTTTTTCTCTGCTTTTATAGTGCATTTTCCTGCATGTCGCGTGGGAATCGCAGGCCTGCCGCTGGTTATCGCTGATTTTTGTTTCGCAATTTGGGACATCGCAACTTTTTGGGCGTTCGTGTTTCTTATTTTTTTGGCGTCACGTTAATTTTAACGCGGGCATTTGTCGCGTTATCGTGTGACTAACGCATGGTGCCGCCGGGTTGGGAATACTGCGTTAACACGGTGTTATTTTCCCGCGATAGACTGCGATGTGAGAAGTTGCGTTAAGCGAATTTGGCGATAGTTAACACACGCTCTTGAGAATATCCCCCCAGACTTTTAAATGGGAAAAATCGGAAAGTTCCACAGAAATTTGTGACTTATGTAATGGAGGACTGCAAGATTTCTTACATGTGCTATTAGTCTGTCCAAATTCGATTCTGGTAGAGGCCCGGCGCCGGCATATAAAGCCTATATGTTTTAGACATAATCTTTGCTCTGCAAAAAGTTTAATTGAGTTTTGTAAATCACTGCTTAATGAATTCGCTTGTTATAACCTGTATACATTTTTCAAACGTTTTTTAAAATTGTTTTAACGTCCGAATAGTATAACTGTTTTACTATCTATTAATCATGTATTTGTTGAGCTCAGATGAGGTCTAAACCAAATTTAATAAAATTGCAACCTCCCTACCTATGACAGGCCCCTTACTCCCACAGGTCTGTTGTCACTTTTCCATAAGTAATGCTTGCATTGTATGGGCCTATTGCACATGTAACACATTAACAGTGCAAATAGTTGCTTACTTCAGAAGAGATTTCAATATGTGAATCACCATCTTTGTTATAATAAACCAATCAAACAAGATATACAATGGTATGTTGAATGTTGTCTTGTAACAGTGCCACATATGGCAAAAGGTGTTTTCTTTTGATGGCAGTACATACCACAAAAATTCAATCAGATATAGTATGATATCCCAATAAGTAGTCCAACTGTCCACATATCCCCAGAGAGGAAGCTCTCACTGACACATATGTCCGCCCTTTCATTGTGACCTAAGTCTTAGGATGTAGTCCTTACTATGCTACTAGGCTGTATGGACCGTATACATCAAGTCAATGGGCCTGGCTGTAAAGGTGTCTGGACAGTCATGCACAAGTAGTTTACCCTTCAGAAGGTCATATTGGTGTGTTGTGTATTATAGTAGGTCACATCACAGTACATGTAGGATGACCCTGGGTTGCATGATGTTAGTGGCCTGGCTTAGTCAGTGTTGGTCATGACTAGGGTTGGTGATAGCCAGCAGGTGACTACAAAAGTGTGTATTCATGTCCTTGTAGTGTTTAGCGTGTGAGAATGACACATGTACTGTGTAACTATTGATTGATGCTTGTACTAGGTGTATGCAAAATGTGTGTCAACCAAATAGATATCCTAAAAATTAGAGTTATAATCTGTGTATTCATCTATTGTATGCATACAGGTCAATGCCCATCAGAAGCAGCCCATTTGGAAAGACATCGCCCGGAAGGTGTGGATCCTGGGGGTCTATCGCCTGCATGCACAGCGTCCATTGCCGTAATAGGTGAGAGGACCTGAGGTGCTGGACCGGGAAGATCACGGCGGTCCAGCTGGGGCTGTCCTCCCAATGTGGACAGGGCATGCGCCGGACCCTGACCCCCCTAATGGCCCGCATACTGGTGGTGGCCTATCCAGAGCTTGATAGGCAGTTGAGGGCCCAACAGCAGCGACAAAGGGGTGAGTCCTGCCCAGAGTCATACATGTTACATTGTCAACTTTGTGTGTCACACGCAGGCATTTCTCCATCATTATTGGGGCGGGCCATGTGCGACGCACAAGAAGAGTTATTGGTTGCGTAGGTCCGGTAGTAGGTGCCTGCTGATGTGCTTTGCCTGTTGTCTTTCTGATCAGGAACACAGCAGAGTCCAGTCCACTACCAATTTATTATCTTGAGCAGACACATGGCTGAGTAAAGTGATTAATCAGCTCATGTTGTTTGATGTTGTGGGTGACAATGGTACCACACAGGCCACTTGTCTTCCTTGTGTAAGGAGTGATGTTCCCTCACTACTATCTCTCATGTGATGGTGACCATATTACATGTGACATGGCATACAGTGCACTCTTTATGGAGTGACTGGACCACACTTCCCATTGATAAGTTGGGATTCACCAGTGACATGAGTGTGCAAACATCACTGGTGCCATCAGCATTAGTGCCTAAATGTTGCCCAGTGTACATTTATTTCCCTGTTGTTAGTTCATCTGCAATAGTGTTTCAAGATTCATTCACTGACTGGTGACATGCATCAAGGAGTGAGATGTAGAAATGTAGAGATCATATGTGAGTGTCTACACTCATCCTCACAAGGAAATGTGTGTTTGCCATACCAAATAGTGCTGTGATGTGCCATACCATTAGGATTATAGTGATCCCACCTCTTCATGTCATAGATATTCACTGACAGACAACAACCTTCAAATGTGTATTGGCCTGTAGGAATACAATCTATGAATGGTGTTATCACCCATACCAAGCAGGGCTGGGGATGTTCATATAGCTATAAGAAGTCTTATGCTGTGTGCATTTGGAGTATCTATCTCCCAAAACTTTGGCCCTCAATGTCTCCAGGCTACTTTTCTATGCTACTTGTGTTACGTAGCTAAACTACTTCAGTACAGCTTTCATTAGACTTTTTTGGAAGTGGATATATGATGAAGTTTCAAATCAAAAGTATCATAAGTGTGCAACAAGCATTTGCATGTACATGATTTCCTCTACAGCAAATATTGATGGTACATTGGTCTTTAACTACATTACATCATGATGTGGTGTGAGGTAAATGAACATTTGGTGAAATCTGGGCCTTGTATGAACATTGTGGAAATGCATATTTTATAGCCATTCTATTTGGTAGCATCATTTTACTATGGTATACTACAAGTGCCAAAGTATACAAGAAGATCAACTATCCTAGTATGGACATAAGGATGGAGTATAGACAAGTCCATCAATGCATTTGGAGCTGTCTACTGTTATGACATAACTGGGACCATCTGCTTCCATGTTCTGTAGCATGCATGTGCTCATGCTAATGTTGAAGCCTATATACTGAACCATGAAGCTGGTGTGATATGTGCACTTAATGAATGTTTTCTGTTGATATGAGATATTCAAGTGTGGAAACGCATTTATAATAAACCAATTTTACACATCATTTCAGATTAATCCAGGGCAAGCAAAGGAGAAGGGGCCAACGTTGTTGGGGAAGCAGCTTGTCACAATGGGTCTGGATGTTACAGTTCAGACACAGAGGGACCAGGAGAGTGTGGGGAGTGCCGCGGAAGACACAAGCTTGAGTTCTCCAGATACACATTCATCCTCCGGTGGACACTTCCGAATGGTGGCGGACCCCACAGGATTAGTTCCACCTTCATCCTCGTCCTTCACCCCCAGTTCCATTACCACCCTCCCTGTTGTTCCCCGCTTAGTTGATCAGGCATGCTTCCTTAAGAGGGGAGCCATCTCCTTCACTCCAGGCACCTCAGCCCCTGCCCCTGTCCCCCCGCTGCTCTGAGTAAGGAGGCTATTAACCTCCTGAGAAACATCTCTGTGTGTCAGACTGCACTACTGCATACCATTCAGGGACAAGGCACCCATCTATAGCAACTGGTGGCATACCTGGAAGGCATTCACAGTGCCATGTCTGTTTTACAGAGATCTTTTCAGGCTCTGGCCTCCTCACTCACCGCAGCCTCCCGTTCACCCCAACCTTGTGTTCCTCCCCCTGGCCCGTACCCATCCAAATACCCTAATACCAAACCTGTCCAAAGCACACAACCACACATTGTCACATACCCACCCATACAGACCCAAGTAGCACACACATACACAAGCACACACCACACAAAAAGAAACTACATGCATCCAAACGCACAGACACCACACCCACCACTGACAACACCACAGCCACATACTCACACCACTCCCTGATCACATCTCCACACAGCACAGGAGATACCACACACACAAGCACACACCACACCCCCACCACCCCATCCCACCCAGCACAGACACCTTCACACCCACGTGCACCACCACAACCACCATCACACCCATACAGACAACACAGACTTCCATACCCACAGTCACCAACACATCAGCAGTCACAACACACACATCCTTCACTTCCACTGCAGCAACATCCACAGACACATCACTCACACTATACACATTTAAGAAACTCAGACAGAAACAAGCACGCACCCAACAGACACCTGAGAAAGAAGACACACCCATACCTGCAGCACATACACCTGACACACATGCACCTGTACCCGCAGCAGTCCCAAGCACATCAGACACTGACACTCCCTCTACCTCCAAGGCCCCATTCCCTCCCAAAGCCCTTCCCAAGTTCCCCACTGAGGATCCAACCTTTCACCTAGCCCTCCCAACCCACCAGCACCCTTTCCACAAAGGTTCCTACCCCTGCCACACTGAAACCCACCCCTTCCACCTCCAAATCTACCCCTAGTCAAGACCCATCCACCCCTTCCATTTTGTATACACGTCTTTTTGCGTAAATCTGTTTTTCAGCTTATTTTTTGGGGTTTGATTACTGTATGTCACATTCTGGAGGGGGGCAGTTTTACATTTTTTTAGTTAAGAGTATTGTATTCCACATACACAGCGCATGTAATATTTGTGTTCCACCCTTTGATTCTGTATGAATGTATGTACACGATGCATCATGTTCAATCGGGGACATTGCGATTTGTCACTGGAGTGGACTTGTTACTTTGCTGTTAACTAGTGGTCTATAGTGGTCTAGCCACATCTATGTGATTGAAACACTTCAATTTATGTTCTTTTGTGAGTATTAGCAAGTTTTGATTGCCTTTGACTTATGTCGTAAAATTCTCAATATGGGATTGACAGTCCTGTCACAATCATACATTTTTCTGAGGTTATGTGTTAGAAGCGGTTATGCATATGATGTGGGTGTTCGTACAGCATGACTCACCTTCCAGTGACTCGTCTGCAATTATTGTATACTTTGATTGAGCATGATTGTTTACTACTACGCCTGAACTATCGCATTTTTTTCATCCACTGAGAGTGTTGATAGTGGGCAAACATACAAATATTTTTCACTTTAAATCTCTTTCTTTAAATCTTTTCCTCGCGGTATTACGGGTCACACTGTCCCTTCAAATTAGTAGTGAACGGCTTCACGTTTCGCGTTTAACTTCCGGGTAGCACGTTAACGCGCGAACTCACTTTCAACCACGGTGCTCTTTTATCCGCGTCTGTGAGGGAGACCTCATCTCTTCACTGAGTGTACAGATAGCTTCTGGCGTCTGTTCGGCTGACGACGCATCGTTGCACTAAACCCTGGTGAGTCTATAGTTGGAGCACTTCCCCGCATGCCTGTTAGCCATTTGAGTTTCAGCATAGTAAATTCGTTTTTTTGTTGGTACAGAGGGTTGCTCATGCGAGGCACCGATAGTGCTGGTCAAGATCTGGTTCTATTTGGCAAACCAGCGGTCCTGGCTCGTTTATCCTACACACATCGTCAAGCGACCGGGTTTCCCGTTAATGATTACAGCTAGCTTCGGTGAGTTTCCTTATGTAATATGCATGTGGATCAACTTAAAATTGAGTGACTTATCGTGGCTTGAGACTCTGTCTTTTTATACCCATAGTGCGACTGCCAAGTTTGGACTCTGGTCTGAATTATTTCCTGTTGTGGTCTTCTGCAGGCTTTAGGTAAATAGAGCATGACGTGTTGGTAATTTGGGTCTCGGCATGCGCATATCTTACTCTTTAGCTTAAGTTGCATGTCACTGGTTGGGCATGAACATTTTAGATAGGAGTATTTCTAGACTTGCATGAATCTTCACACTTTTCACCAATTCTCGCCAGTTGTTGGCACATTTTGGTTTGTTGCTCGGATAGCATTTGTTAAAGGTTCAAAATTTGTTGATTTTTTTTAGGCGACTTTTTCCTTATTTCTCATTCGATTTTCTCTTTCCTCTTGGGCGTAACACAAGTTGAGCTCAGTTTTGGCTAGAGTCTAGTCACATTTCTTCACATCTTTAGTTCCTTAATGTTCTCCTCACGGATATGTATATTAATAGTTGATTGAGAAAGCATTCTGATATTGTACTTATCTGTTTGTAGATTCACCTGATGAAGGGCAGCAGTTCATGCCCGAAATGCATTGGGATTTGGTTATAACTCGTGGGACTCATGTGTTTGCTGATCAATGCATTTGAATGAAGTTTCCCTCGGTATACACACAAGCCTGCTCATAATAAAAAGAATCTCCTGAGCTACTATCAGCGTTCTACATAGTATTTTTTGATGGACTTTGTCTATATGTGAATGTGTTCTCTGGTATCTTGATTTTGATTAACCAATATGTGATATCTGATTACTTGTGTATGCAGAATGCGGAACACTCCTTTGAGTGCTCACTGGTAGTGCATCTAGAGTCTATGACCATTGTCTTAGTTTTTTCTCATTTTAGACAGGGGGTTGGCTGTACCTCCTCTGTGGGTGCACACCGCATTGAATACTGTTCTTATTGACAAGATTGTGTTTCATTTGTTTTCTTTGAGTGCAAACCAGCTGTTACTACATTTTACAACATAATTTAGCTGGCACTTCTCCCTATGCTGTAGGTTAGATATGTGTTTGATGTTTCCTAGTTAGATATTTGTTTATCCACACATGGAGGGTGTTACATTGCCATACCTTTATAGAAATGTTTTAGACATGTGTCCATTTTCATGTGTGTACCTTACACCTACTTTATCTAAATGTGTGATAAAAGCTGTTACTGCTGTACTTGCTTTTCTAACTTGCACTTACACATTTCCCACATATGCATGGTACTTGGTTATGCTATTGGTTGTCCCTAGTTTACTTCAATCCACAGGTCCTGTGCACATAGAGGTTTTATGGCATGTGCAAAGTGGACTGCAGGCCCCAGCCTTTCACGGGTCCCCCTTGTAGAAGCATACATATTCTGCAGAGAGTCTTTACATTGTGCGCTTCGAATGCTACTCACACTGATTAATTGTAATCCCATTTACCTGGCATTACCTTTTAATGTGGGTGATGTGTGAGAGACTATTAAAGAAATTTAGCAGAAAGGTGTGTTTCAGTTTCATGACACATCCATACAGATGTATCTTTGATATCACAACAGGGCCAAGCATGTAAGCAATGTGAGGGTGTCACAGAGATCAATATGTTTGATCTTGATGAGGAGGTGCTGTTGTGTGACACAATGTAATGCACATATCACTATCCCCGAGTATGAGATGTAAGCACATGTCGACTTTGGTAGAGTGCGCCTGTGCAGTATCAGTGACCTGGCCAAAGAGGGCATAATTGAGCTTTAATTGGATCATAATTCTGAACAATTCCGAACAGGGGCCCACAAAATATGTTTGATTCAGGGACCTCAAACCCCTTGCCAGGTCCATGGTGGGGCATCTATTTGCTGAGGAGTCTATGGAAACGGGTAAGAGTTTAGCCTACCGTTGGTTGCATCCACAATGGGGTCAGTATTTGACATCATCAAGCGGAAACAGCAGTGGTAATACGTGTAGGATTGGCTCCATGGCAGCACAGGACGTGTGACGCTGAGTACATGTGAGTTTCAGCCTTATATGCATCTCTTTCTACTAGCTCAGATGTGGTGGTTGGACCGCCACAGTCACGCAATTGGGAAGGTACATTGCAAAAGGCCGGGCGTAACACTGATGGTCCCCCCTCTGACAGATGCGTTGGCCTATCCCGCCGCCACGGAGGTCGAGAATTCCTGTTGGTGGCTCCGGGACTGAGGCAGTCTTTTGTCTATGAAACTGCATGCATCGCAATAAGGGTGATCGGACAGCCTATTCCGCGGTGGTGAATCTGACGCAACGGCAGAAGTGAGACCGCCAAACTCATAATCAGGCCCTTAATGTTAGTGATTGTGTCTAGCAGTGGTGATTATTCCATAATACCGCCAGGCAGTAATAGCTCAATTACATCACTAGTCCTGTGAGATAATTATTTTCACTCATTATTGTGGTCAGTTGTTCTTGTTGTTCCATGCTATTGAAGGGCTTTAACCATGCTGAAATCTCTGACTCTACTCAACATATCCTTCACAGATAGATACCCATTAAGCAGTTTTACACCACTGCTGCCAATGCAATAGGCCACAAAGGAAGACAGAGACTTCTGTGGGAACAGACACTTTATCTCCTTTGTTAAACAATTGACCAGCTATTGTTGCAAGATGGTGAAGAGGCAATTTGCATAAAGGTAACAGTGCTCCTTCATTGCACCAAGATAAAGTTACATCATGCAAACATTGTAAAATATGCACTCCCCTTTGGCAGTGTAAGAATTTGTGAATAATCCAGCTACTTTCTTCTGTGTATTTGTTCCTAAAATATACTACTTTGTTTACTTTCTCCTACTCATGATGAAGCACCGCCATATAGAAACTGTCCATTTTTTCCCATTGTTCCTCTAATTGCAAAGATATCACTACTCAAGTAGACTACAAATCTGACAATGGCATGTAGGTGTTTGGTTTGTGAAAGTCTTTAGAGCTGTCCCTCCAGCAAAAATATGTGCGCAACTTTGATTGATAGACTCTAATCTTCGTAAAATTGCAGACAATGGTGTGTCAATGTACCAATCCATGTATAACCCATGTGACAAAAGTTTAGGAAAAGGCAATGTCAAGAATCCTCTGGCACCTAAACACAGTTCACATCAGACTGCAGAACTATCCAACTAAAGATTTTATTCAGTCTTTCAAAATGTCCATGTTGTGTTCAGAATAAGCCTTAAAACCTGGGCAATATTTTCCAACAGACTTGTCAGACACTCACCACTTAGGCTTTGTTATCATACCAAGGGTCAATGAGGGTGGTATATGAAATGTGAGAATGATAGAGGTTATCATGTATGTATATATATATATTACCTACTGGCGGTCGCCAGTAGGTAGTTATAGTTAGAACTTTGTTTCTATTCAAAAAGCATTTTTTCTTTTCCCAATATCTTTGGCGCCGTTTGACAAATCTTCGTGAAATTTTCAAAACTAATGACCCGCTCAGGTCATCTCCTGTCTTGAAAGTTTCAGGGTGATTTGTCAAGCGGGGGCCGAGAAAAAAGGGGGGTCCCAAAACACGTTTTCCCCATGTTAATTTCCATTGGAAACTTTAGACAAGGCTACAGCCCGAACTGCTGAACGGAATTACACCAAATTTGGCAAAAAGGTAGCTATTGGTTCAGAAAGCGCCCTTTTTTAAATGGTGTAAATCCATTCAGTAATTTTTAACTATTAAAGGAAAAAGAAATTGATATATCTGGGCGGAGCCTAACCACACATCTCATCTTGAGATTTGATTGGCTGTCAGCACTTCATCCAAGAAGTGTTGGCAGCCATCTTGGGACCAATATACATGATAGCACCCCATTAAAATGCATTGTAGTGAATGGAAGGCTTTGAGGGTCACCAAAAGGAGAACGTATAAAGGGTGATAAGACTTTAGTTACATTATAAATCATTTGTTGATGGCACCATACTAATTTTAGGAATTGTGGTGTGTTCTAAGGTGATTTTACCCTGTGAAAAAGCCTTCTGCTGGAATATCATGAATCATGTTTGAGAGAAAACTATTTTCTCATACTTTTCCCATAGAGGTTTGGAAGGTGATCTAGAAGCTAAAATGAGAGCATATTTTCTGTAAATTCACATTATCTTTCTCAGTCATGTGAGAATGAAGTCTGACATTCTCAGTAAAACATGTACATCCAACAAGGGCAGAGACTGTCAGTTGATTCCTTTGTGTTCTACTGTAGCTTCCCAGAGTGTTCTAAAGAACAACTAGAGCGCTAACAGTCTTACTTATGACAAAAGTATGGCACACCTGAAGCCATCTTGATTGGAATAAACTGGTAACACTTAAAACATTTAATTTAAAAAGGAACAAAATGAGGAGGTTCATTTTGCCATAGAAATTATGATTAGTGCTGCAGAAAGAAAAATTAGGGCACATTTTGAGTGACTTCTCAAATCCTCTTCTATTTCATTAAACAATTCTGACATGCAGACTGAAACATGCACTTTCAATACCAGCAGCAGACTTCCCCGGTGAGCAGAAGCTTTACTACAGTAATCTAATGAGCAACTAGAGAGCTAACATTCTGAATTTATGGCAAATGTGTGACACATCTGAATGCCTTCTTAATGGAATCAAAGTAAAAAACTGAAAGTATTTCCTACTGAGGAGACTGTAGTAAATGAGGAAATTAGGAAACTTCATAACAAATAAGTCTCCCAAGATGGCCACCAGAGACAAAAGAGCCCAAATGTAGCACAAATATCACCCAGATGTAGCCCACGTATATCCCAATGACAGAATATCCCAGAGTGTTCTAAAGAACAACTAGAGCGCTAATAGTCTTACTTATGACAAAAGTATGGCACACCTGAAGCCATCTTGATTGGAATAAAGTGGTAAGACTTAAAACATTTAATTTAAAAAGAAACAACATGAGGGGGTTCATTTTGCCATAGAAATTATGATTAGTGCTGCAGAAAGAAAAATTAGGGCACATTTTGAGTGACTTCTCAAACCCTCTTCTATTTCATTAAAAAAATTCTGACATGCAGACTGAAACATGCACTTTCAATACCAGCAGCAGACTTCCCTGGTGAGCAGTAACTTTACTACAGTGATCTAATGAACAACTAAAGTGCTAACATTCTGAATTTATGGCAATGTGTGACACATCTGAATGCCTTCTTGATGGATTCAAAGTAAAAAACTGAAAGTATTTCCTACTGAGGAGACGGCGGTAAATGAGGAAATTAGGAAACTTCACAGCAAATAAGTCTCCCAAGATGGCCACCAGAGACAAAAGACCCAAAATGTAGCACAAATATCACCCAGATGTAGCCAATGTATAGCCCAATGACAGAAGTGTGCAAAACACTTTTTATTTTTAGTTTTTTTGCAGTTTTATATAGTGCAGACTGGTCAGGTATTGGAGTGCTTTACATGAGCATTGGTTACATCACACAAGGACAAATTCATTTTGGTTGTAGACATGGGGAGATTAAGTGATTTGACCAGAACCACAGAATGTCGAGCTGAAGCAGAAACTCCAACCTGGTTCCCGAGTTGCAAAGTCTGCAGCTCTGGAAGTAACACCACATCCTCTCCCCTAAGTGCAACATTTAATCAAGTGGTCAACTTGATAAAAAAACATAAAGATAACAAATAATTTAAAAGTGCTTTGTCGCTATTTGAAAACTCAGAAAATATGTCCTCATTTTAGATTTTTAGAGCACTAACCATAATTTCGATGCAAATAAGACCCTCTCATTTCTGTAATTTCTAAAGGAAATGCTCTAGGTATTACAGTTTTGATTACATCAAGATGACGTCAGGCGTGCCACACTTTTGTAATAAATATAGAATGTTAGCAATCTCGTTGTTCATTAGGATACTGTTGAGAGGCAGAGGCCAGGGGCACTGACTCAGAAAATTGAAGGCAGGTAGGAGGGTGCAGAGGCAACAATTTGACCACACTGGGCAGGCAGGAAGGGCAGTGGCAGCACAACAGACTATGGAGGGCAGTGGAAAGGGGGACAGGGGCAACAAACCAACAATGCAGGACAGGCAAGAGAGGCTGTGGAAATATAATAGACCATTGTGGGCAGAAGGAAGAGGCAGTGGTAGTACAACCATACATGCCAACATACCCGATTCAGCCAGGAAATGCCCAATGTTTTTAAGCCCAAATGGGCTTTATTTGATCTCTCCTGTCTACAATCTCCTCTTTTTCAATGTAAGTCAATGGGGAAAATCAATACCCCAGTTTGTTTTTCAAAATCTCCCTCTTACCAAGTTCAAAATGTTAGCAAGTATGGTACATTGGATCCTGGAAGGCAAGAGGAATTGGGGTAGGGAAATGGACTCGGATAACAGAGGACAGGAGGGACATGGACAGGTGCACCAAAGTGACCTTACACGGCAGGCATCAGGGTTTGCAGCAGCACAATACACCACACAGGGCATGCAGGACGGGAGTGCAGCACAAAAATCTATGGAAAGAAATAGGGAGGGGACAGGACCATGCACATGGACAACAGAGAACAGAGGGGAAAGAGGCAATGGTAGCTAGCTGACCATAATGGACAGACAGGAGAGAAAGCTGCAGCATAACAGACCATAAAGGGCAGGAGGGAGGGATCAGGGGCATTACAATGGAACAGACAAGCCAGGAGGGAGGGAAAAGGGGTCTGCACATGTAAAACAGAGGGCAGGGGGCAGGGCAGGAGCAGCAAGCTGACCATGGAGGTCAGGCAGGATGGGCACTAGAAGCAAGACACACCATGGAGAGCAACAGTGAGACTATAATGGCATACACACAGACCATGGAGGGAAGGTGGGAGGGGGTCAGGGGCAGCAAGCTGACCACACAGGGAAGGTGGGAGGGGCTGTGGCAGCACAGAAGACCATGCATGACAAGCGGGAGGGTGAGTGGCAGCACAATGGCCATGATGAGCAAGAATGAGGGGGCAGGGGCATGCGCAAAGGACCATGGAGGATAGAAGGGAGGGGTAGGAGCTGGGCACAGACAAGAGAGTTCAGGGGAAGGGGCCTCACAACAGACCACGGGGTAGGCAGAAGGAGCAGTTGCGGCACAACAGACCAGAGAGGGCAGAAGGGTGTGGCAGTAAAATGGACCATGGAGGACAGGAAGAAAGGGATAGGGGCATGGAATGTGGACAGGCAGGGTGGAGGTGGCAGGGACAGGTTACAGTCACCTGACAATGCTAGGCAGGTAAGAGGGGCGTGGCAGCTCAACAGAACACTTAGAGTAGATAGGAAGGGCAGGTCCATGGAACATGGTGGGCAAAAAGGATGGAGCAGGGGCATGGACACAGACATCGGAGGGCAGGGGGAAGGAGAGTAGGAGCAGCAAGCTAAGCACAGAGGCTAAGCAGGAAGTCAATGATGGGGCATAGAATTGGGCAATGGAGGGCAGGAGGAGTGGACTGGGATATCATGCTAAATGAAGGGCAGTGGCAGCACATCAGACCATGCATGGCAGGAGGGAGAAGGCTAGTGCATGGATTCAGACAACAGAGGATAGGGAGGAGGTGGATGGGGCAGCAAGCTGACTGTTCAGAGAAGGCGTGAAGGCCAGTGGCAGAACAACAGCCACACAGGGCTGTAACGAGGGAGCAGGGGCATGGACTTGGACAATGGATGGCAAGGAGATGGGGGGCAGGAACAGCAAGCTTGGGTGGGGGCAGCACAATGCCAGGCCAGGCCCTGGTTCCAACCCCCCACCATCCATTGTGATAGGCATCTTACTTTACGTTAAAAAAAACCTAGAAATTCACTGAAAAAAACTAAGATTACAGGGACGTTATAGTTAGACTCAGATTTCACTCGTACAAAACCAGTGAAATTCAGCAGTTATAGTTACCTAAGCTAACTATAACTTATGCCCCCGCAATGCACTGCTTATGACCTCAGACATTACATCATTCATGACATGGTCAGTGACATCACTCATGACATCACTCATGACATCTCAAATGAGCTGTGAATGGAATGGAACTATAATCGCTAGAACTTTATTTAGGGATAGTGTGTGTATATTAACACCCCTTTTTTTCTTTTCTTTCGTGTAAGAACCACTATAATAAGCAACGTGCCCAGATCAATATGGCCGATAGCCTTTCACTTTAAAGTAATGTGTAGTCCATTGTTTATGTTGATGTTTGCAATCCTAAGTATGTTTATTATGAACAAGTCGCGTTGACGAACATACAGGTACGGCGGTCACGGGGCAAGATATGCTGAAATGACATTGTGTGCATATTAACACTTGTTTTCTTTTCTTTATTGTATCAATTCCTGAATTTTCACATCGTGACCAGGCCAATATGGCTGCCAGGTTTTTGGATTAAAGTAATATGCAGTCCTTTGTTAATGTTGGCAACTGGAGGCATTTGTACATTTAATTAAGGAAGCTACAATGACGTCTTGTATCGTTATCAAGGTTCGGACGAGACGAAATGCGTGGATCGCGTCCTTTGCAGATTAAATACTTCCAAACTACAACCTGAGTGCTGATTCTTTCCTTGTAAGAGTGAGAGGAGATTGAATACATATATATAAAATTCACTGAAAAAAACACAGGTTTCAGGAACGTTATAGTTAGAAATTAGCATTTTAAAAACCTTAGATATTCTATGAAAAAACCACAGGTTTCAGGGACGTTATAGTTAGTCTGACATTTCACTCGTACAAAACCAGAGAAATTCAGCCATTATAGTTAGCTGAGCTAACTATAGCTCACGCCCCCGCAATGCACTGCTGATGACATCACATATTACATCACTCATGACTTGGTCACTGACATCACTGATGACATCACTGATGACATCTCAAATTACATCACTGATGATATCACTGAAGACATCATCCAGTGACTGGGAGTGTTTCTAAAAGGTTTAAGAATGTGATATATATATGATGATTCAGTCAGTGTGTGACTGACTGTATAAGTGAGTGATTATACGTGTCTGGGTGAATGTATGGGTGAGTGACTAATCTGTGTGAATGTCTGTATCAGTCTGTCAGTTGGTGTGTAAGTGGCTGCATGGGTTGGTGAATAGGTACATGAGTGTCTATATGGGTTATTGATTGGTTGTCTGAGTACCTGTATGGGTGCCTGAGTGTCTATGCGTTGTGTGACTTCCTGCATGGATATGTGAGTGGGTGATTCACTGGGTGTATGGATTCATAAGTGCATCTGCGAGGGGCTGTATGGGTGAGTGAGTGTGCATATGGCTGTGTTGGTGAGTGAATGGATGTCTCAGTGGTATATGTGTGAGTAACTGCATATGTGAATGGCAGTATATGTGAGTGTTGGAGTATATAAGTGACTGAATGTGAAAGTGAGTGATTGTGAGAGTGGATGTATGGATGAGTGTGTGCTTGTGTCAGTGATTGTATAAGAGAGTAAGTATGTGTTAGTATCTGTGAATAAGTGAGGTAGTGTGTGCATAACTGTATAGGTGAGTAAATGGCATTGTGATTGACTCTTTGGGTGACTGACTAGGTGTGTGAGTAACTCTATGGGTGAGTGGTGATGTGTGGGTATCTGTATGGGTGTATGAGTGCATATAATAGTGGTTGTATTGATGAGTGACTGCATGTATGAGTGACTGTATGGGTGAGTGAGTGGATGTGTGTGTAGACCTATGAGTCAGTGAGTGGGTATGTACTAACTGGTATATGTGTGTCTATGGTTTCGAGAATGGAAGTCTGTATTTTAGAGTGGGTGTATGAAAGGTTATATTAGGGTGTGAGTAGGTGCATCAGAGATTAAGTGAATGATGCTATCAGTGATGTCATCAGTGATGTCACTGACCATTTCATGAGTGATGTAATATGTGATATCATCAGCAGTGCATTGCTGGGGCGTGAGATATATATATATATTCACTGAAAAAACCACAGGTTTCAGGGACGTTATAGTAGTTGGACATTTCACTCGTACAAAACCAGTGAAATTCGGCCGTTATAGTTAGTTCAGCTAACTATAACTCGCGCCCCCGCAATGCACTGCTGATGACGTTACATATTACATCACTCCTGACATGGTCAGTGACATTACTGATGACATCACTGATGACATCTCAAATGACATCACATCATAGGTTTAACCAGGCAGACAGACGAATAAAAAAATGACGAAAGACAGACTGAAAAGTAGAACAACCATTAAGCAGTAGGACAGAGAATGAGAAAACGGCACACAGACACAAAAGGGTAAAAAAGAAATTCGGCAAAAGACAAATGGAATGACAAGCGGATGGGAACTCAGACAGAAAATGGCAACCACACATTCGGGCAGCCATGCACAGCTTGCACATAGGAGAGTCGGGCAGACAGAGAGAAAACAAGAAAAGCAGATAGAAAATGTCGAAAAGACAAGCGCTACTGATGTGCAGCGGATGATAAAATTATTTTTCAACACAGCAATGGTAGTGGCCAAGCGAGACATTGCGGCTTCCTGGAAGTGTCCAAATCCGCCTAGCTCTGGGAAGTGGTGGAGGGGGGTGGACTGGTGTGCCACACAAGAAAAAACCATGTACGAAGCGCGAGGTTGCTCAAAGAAGTATCGCAGGGTGTGGGGCAAATGGTTGGGTACCATGGAGTAATCTAAGTTGTGTATACAATGTATATATCTATTTGTTCCTTCGGGGGTCGGACATTATGAAATGACCATGTATTTGGCTGTGATTTGTTATCCTCAGTGTCCATTGCTGATTTGCTGGTGTTGTTTATTGTCAAATCAATAAAATTGCTTATCAAAAAATATAGGTCGGTTGAAAGACTTAAAAAGCAGAAGACAGGCTTCTAGATAGAGGGGAGGGCAAATAGAAAAATACATAGATTGAAAAACGTTTCAGCTAGTGGATGGCAGAAGGACAGATATTAGCATAAAAGGGAAATGGAGTGAAACCAGACTGAGATGATAACAGAAAGACCAGTGGGAAGCGACTAACAAAAAACACTCTTAGAAATAAAGAAAAAGACAGGCAGAAAGACAAACAACCGAAAGCTAGAAGAAACACAAGTACATTTTGCAAAGAATGAACGAGTTGTGTGTAAAACACCAAATGCACTCCCTACTCCCAATTCACAATGGAGGCAGAAATTTAGAATACAAAACTTTATCGAAAATAATTAAAAGCCCCTGTTGAAAATAATGTTTTACTGCAAAAAGTGTGGGTGTTTTTTTTGCCTTCTGCTTCTTTGATGCAGGCATGGTGTGCCTTCTGTTCCCCTACACATGCTGACCACGGGATATATTTTTGCTTCAGCCAGGAAAAGAATGCAGCAGTTCTTAATGTGCGTAATATCTATATAGTTACACATATATGTAGGCCATGGTTTCTTCGAAATGATGAACAATCTTAGCATACAAAGGGGTTCTATGGAACTGTATGGTATACTAGTAGATGTAATGTCCCTCCGAGCAGCTGCTAGTGTGCGGCGTGAGGCGATGCGCCAATAATGCAGGTGTATTGCCATGTGACACGTATCACACGGTGCGTGCCAACGAAGGGGACAGCTCGCGGAAAATCAGTGAGTTTAGGTGCGGTCAAAACTACCGCGAGTTTGGGGGAAAAAAAACCCAACATCCACAGAATAGTGTAAGCAGTATCCACAGAGTAGTACAAGGGGTCAGAAATACAGGGGGAAATACAAATTGGATAGCTGCTCTGTAAGTTAAAGACGGAGTTTGTGCCTAACATGTCAATAAATTATTGCACAAAACATGGGGTAGAGTCGACTTCATCGTCGCATATAACATTTAGCTAAACCATGGGCTGTCTTCATTTAATATTTACATTTTTAATGTATTGAGCCATAAAAGGGGCATTCTATATATAATAAATGCCCTTTAAGGCTTAGTGTGCGACATAAATTATTTATTTTTTTAAAAGAAGAAAAGAGGAGGCAACCCGGGCTAGTTCCCAAGTTTCAGATGAAGAACAGTATATATATATATATATATATATATTCGTGGAATACTTATATGAGCACATGCCTTATGGAAACAGCAAACAAAAGCACCGCCCACTGGAGGGAATTAAAGTAACACTGCCGGTTGGACCACATGTCCCAGAATGCAAGCATAAAGGTTATCCATTGGAGGATCAAGATTTAAATTAGGACATTAGGCTGTGGACACCAGCGATGTGTATGGTGCAGGTTTACCTTTGATAAAGGTCTTTGGAGACCGAAACGCGTCAGGACTGCCATGCTGCTTCACCAATCAAGAAATAAAGATCTATAAACAGCAAGTTATGAGTGCGGCTCACCTTCTTTCCGTCAAGGGAGAAAATGTATATATATATATATATATATATATTATCTACTGGTGGTCGCCAGTAGATAGTTATAGTTAGGACCTAGTTTCCATAGGAAAAGCGTTTTCTTTTCCCAATAACTTTGGCGCCGGTTGACAAATCTTCGCAAAATTTTCAAAACTTGTGGCCCGCTCCGGTCAGCTCCTATCCTGAAAGTTTCGGGGGATTTGCCAGCGGGGCCGAGAAAAGGGAGTCCCAAAACGTGTTTTCTCCATGTTATTTTCCATAGGAAACTTTAGACACGGCTACAGCCCGAACTGCTGAACGGAATTACACCAAATTTGGCAAAAGGTAGCCCTTGGTTCAGAAAGAACCCTTTTTGTTAAATGGTGTAAATCCGTTCAGTAGTTCCTAAGAAATTCAAAAAGAAGAGGTCGGAAAATTAATTTCCCATAGGAAACTTTAGACACGGCTACAGCTCGAACTGCTGAACGGAATTACACCAAATTTGGCAAAAAGGTAGTGCTTGGTTCAGAAAGCGCCCTTTTTTAAATGGTGTAAATCTGTTCAGTAGTTGCTGAGAAAATCAAAAAATAAAAGTTTCGATACTTAGAGGCGCGGTGGATCCGCGGACCCTCCCGACCACGAGCTTTATTCTAATTGGCTGTCAACACTCCAAACAAGGAAATGTTGGCAGCCATCTTGTGACTCGGTAGAACCGAGTCACAAGAAAAGAGAAAAACAAACGCGAAAAACAAGAAAAGGGGGCAGGGTAGAAACACCCTAACACCCCAGGCCTGCTCAGGGGGTCCCACAAGGACCCCAAGGGCCCAAAAAAGCATTTAAAAAATTGAAATCGGCTGAATTCACGCTGGGTGCGCGAATCCGGCCGAGAAAATAAAAAAACAAGCGCGGTCTCCCGCGCTTCGTTGTATTGAAAACCCCGGGTGGGCCAGGTCCCAGGGGCACTGAAAAATGTGTGGGGGCCCCAATCCTCCCACACTGCCCGGGACCGCCACCTCCCGGGGTTTGATTATGAGTTGCGCCCGGGACCGCCACCCCGGGGCTAATTTTTAAATGTGTGGGGGCTCTCCAAGGCCCCCAAAGCCCCGGGACCGCCACCCCCAGGGCTTTCATTAATTATTTGCGGGGGCACACGGCCCCCCGCAGCCCCGGGGACCGCCACCCCCGGGGCTTGTTTTTAAAAAAAGATAAACCTGTGTGGGGGGCTCGAGCCCCCCACATGCCCCAGGGACCGCCACCTCCCATGGGCGCTAAAATGCAAATTGGATTCGAGGACCCGGGGACCACCACCCCCAGGGCTGGATTGAAGGGAGGGCCCCCTCCTGGAGCCCGTGATGGCCCTGGGGACCGCCACCCCCCAGGGCCAGCTCCTGCAGTGTCCTGGGGAGCCCACCCCCCGGACACTGCTGTTTGCTATGGCAGGGCGGGAGCCTCGCGGCTCCCGCCCTACCATAGCAAACTCTGCTTTGCTTCATTGAAGCGAGAGCAGGGAAACCTGCTCTCGCTTTGATGAAGCAAAGCAGATTGCTTTTCCACACGGGGAGCTGCATGTCAGCAGCTCCCCATGTGGAAAAGCAATGCCTGCTCCCGCAGGAGACGGGGAGTCAGCAGGGACCGTGGGGGCATTGGGGCTCCCCCCACGGTCCCCAAAGGAGAGGGCCGGCCCCGGGGGATGGGGTCACCGGGGCCAGAAGTGGCCCGGGAGGGGGGACACCTGGCCCCCCTCCGCAGTAAAATAAAAAATAAAACGAGGCAGAGCCCCGGGGGATGGGGTCCCCGGGGCTAACAGAAGCCTCATGAGGGGGGCCACGCAGCCCCCCTCCTTTGAAAATATATTTTAAAAAATATATATTGTGGCCATGCCCCGGGGGATGGGGTACCCGGGGCCGAAAATGGCCTCGTGAGGGGGGCCGCAAGGCCCCCATCCGTTTAAAAAAAATTAAATTAACAAATTAGGGGTCAGGCCCTGGGGGATGGGGTCCCCAGGGCCCAAAAAATAGGAAAGGAAGGGGGGCCACACAGCCCCCCTTCTAAAAAACAAAATTGAAAAAAAAGCCGGCATCGCGCCGGAGGCCCCCCTCCCCTCCCAGCAACACTATGCAAACGCGCCCTGTGGTGCGTTTTAAGTTGGGGAATTAATTCCCCTACAATCCTGAGGGTCCCTGGGGGCCAACTAGCCCACCAGGTACCTCCAGTTAGCGCCACAGGGCTGCCTTGCAGAGAGGTGGTCTGAGGCCACGCCCCTTTTTACACCTCTCTGCAACGCAGCTCTGTGGCGCTTACTGGAGGTACCTGGTGGGCTAGTTGGACCCCAGGGACCCTCAGGATTGAAGGGGACTTAATCCCCCAACTTAAAACGCGCCACGGGGCGCGTTTGCACAGTGGTGAAGGGCGGGGCCTGATGTGACATGTGTGCAAACAGGCCCTGTGGCGCGTTTTAAGTTGGGGAATTAATTTCCCTGTCAATCCTGAGGGTCCCTGGGGGCCACCTAGGCCACCAGGTACCTCCAGTAAGCGCCACAGGGCTGCATTGCAGAGAGGTGGTCCGAGGCCATGCCCCTTTTAGACCTCTCTGCGACGCAGCTGTGTGGCGCTTACTGGAGGTACCTGGTGGGCTAGTTGGACCCCAGGGACCTCAGTGATTGAAGGGGACTTAATCCCCAACTTAAAACGTGCCACAGGGTGCGTTTGCACAGTGGTGACATGGAGGGCGCAGGCCCTGCATGTCACCATGTGTGCAAACAGGCCCTGTGGCGCGTTGTAAGTTGGGGGATTAATTCCCCGTCAATGCTGAGGGTCCCTGGGGGCCACAGTAGCCAGAGTGGTCCAGAGAGCTGCACAGGCTGCCTCTACACACCTCTCTGCAACGCAGCTCTGTGGCGCTTACTGGAGGTACCTGGTGGCCTAGTTGGCCCCCAGGGACCCTCAGGATTCAAGAGGATTTAATCCCCCAACTTAAAACGCGCCACAGGGTGCGTTTGCACACTTGTCACATCAGGTCCCACCCCCTCCCTTCACCACTGTGCAAACAGGCCCTCTGGTGCATTGTAAGTTGGGGGACTAAGTCCCCTTGAATCCTGAGGGTCCCTGAGGTCCAACTAGCCCACCAGGTACCTCCAGTAAGTGCCAAAGAGCTGCGTTGCAGAGAGGTGTAAAAAGGGGCGTGGCCTCTGAACACCTCTCTGCAACGCAGCTCCCTGGTGCATTCTGGAGGTACCTGGTGGGCTAGTTGGCCCCCAGGGACCCTCAGGACTGAAGGGGACTTAATCCCCCAATTTACAATGTGCCAGGGGTACATTTGCACACGTGGTGCATGGCAGGCCGCGCCGCCTCACGTGCACCACTGTGCAAATGCACCCCCTGGCACGTTGTAAATTGGGGGATTAAGTCCCCTTGAGTCCTGAGGGTCCCTGAGGGCCAACTAGCCCACCAGGTACCTCCAGTAAGCGGCACAGAGCTACGTTGCAGAGGTGTAAAAAGGGGTGTGGCCTCTGAACACCTCTCTGCAATGCAGCTCCCTGGTGCATACTGGAGGTACCTGGTGGGCTAGTTGGCCCCCATTGACCCTCAGGACTCAAGGAATTAATCCCCAACTTACAACGCGCCACAGGGTGCATTTGCACACTGGTGCACATCAGGCGCCGCGCCTCCCTACCACTGTGCAAAGCATGCCACCTGGCACGTTGTAAATTGGGGGATTAAGTCCCCTTGAATCCTGAGGGTCCCTGGAGGCCAACTAGCCCACCAGGTACCTCTAGTAAGCACCAGGGAGCTGCCTTGCAGGGAGGTGGTCCAAGGCCACACCCCCTTTTTACACCACTCTGCAACGCAGCTCTGTGGCGCTTACTGGAGGTAGCTGTTGGGCTAGTTGGCCCCCAGGGACCCTCAGGACTCAAGGGGACTTAATCCCCCAATTTTCAACGCACCAGGGGGTGCGTTTGCACAGTAGTGCAGGGAGGGGGCGTGACCTAATGTGACAAGTGTGCAAATGCGCCCTGTGGCACGTTTTAAGTTGGGAAATTAAGTCCCCTTGAATCCTGAGGGTCCCTGGGGGCCAACTAGCCCACCAGGTACGTCCAGTAAGCGCCACAGAGTTGCGTTGCAGAGAGGTGTAAAAGGGGCGTGGCCTCAGACCACCTCTCTGCAACACAGCTCTGTGGTGCTTACTGGAGGTACATGGTGGGCTAGTTGGCCCCAGGGACCCTCAGGATTCAAGGGGAATTAATTCCCCAAATTAAAACCCGCCAGGGGGCGCGTTTGCACAGTGGTGAAGGGAAGGGGCGGGGCCTGGTGTGACATGTGTATACTTATGCAATCACTCCACCAAAACCCAAGCACTTATAAATTCAGCATGCACTCTCCTTGCAGCACTCTAATCATCCAGTCAATACCCATGCACTCATGCAATGACCCATGCACTAACTCATGCACTGCTACAATACCCTGAGCAGTACCCATGCAGTCCAGCCATTGCCCTGTCACTACCCATGCACTCCTCCAGTGACCCAGAGAGTACCATGTACTTATCCAATCACTCCGCCAAAACCCAGGCACTTATAAATTCACCATGCACTCTCCTTGCAGTACTCTAATCTTCCAGTCAGTACCCATGTACTCATAGAGTGACCCAGGCACTAACACATGCACTGCTACAATCCCCTGTGCACTACCCATGCAGACCTCTAACCACCTACACAGTACTGATTCACTCCTCCAATTACCCAGCTTGGACCCATGCACTCCAGAAATCCCTCTGTCACTACCCATGCACTCCTCCAATCACCCATCCAGCATCATGTACTTATCCAATCACTCCGCCAAAACCCAAGCAGTTATAAAATTACCATGCACTGTCCTTGCAGCACTCTAATCATCCAGTCACTACCCATGTACTCATGCAATGACCCAGGCACTAACTCATGGCAAATACAGAGGAGATCATGCTCATTACAGGGGTACTCCAACGCATAGTGTTCCCTAGTGTATGTAGGTGTTTTCACTGTATTCTAAGTGTCTTTTTGCATAGCACTGGCTCCGGTCCTGGTTAGTCAGAGTCAGTTACCACCAGTACCCATCACTAAAAAGTTGGGGGCACAGGAGGACTTTCTGCTCCTCTGTTGGTTCTTTCTGCACATCTCTTGCTTCTTCCTGTACTTTTCTTCGTCTTTCTGGACTTCTATTGCCTCTTTCTGCATTTGTCTTGCTTCTTGCTGCACTTTTCTTGCTCTTTCTTCACATGTCCTAACTTTGTAGGCATAGTTAGAAATTAGCATTTAAAAAACCATTGAAATTCACTGAAAAAACCATAGGTTTCAGGCACGTTATAGTTAGAAATGAGCATTTAAAAAACCTTACAAATTCACTGAAAAAACCATAGGTTTCAGGAACGTTATAGTTAGTTGGACATTTCACTCATACAAAACCATAGAAATTCCCCGTTATAGTTAGTTCAGCTAACTATAACTTGCGCCCTGCAATGCACTGCTAATGACGTCACATATTACATCATTCATGACATGGTCAGTGACATCACTGATGACATCACTGATGACATCTCAAATGACATCACTGATGACATCACTGATGACATCATCCACGTGGAAATCTGATCCACCTCCTCACACTGTAATATAACCTTTGATACACCCACTGTAACAGTTACTACATACACACTCACTGATTCCTAAGTCTACATACACATCCACTCATTCACCCATAGAATCACTCATAGATGTAGTCACTCATCAATACAACACTATTATAAGCACTCATACATCTATACAGACACTCACACACCACCACTCAGCCAGAGTTACTCACACACCTAGTCAGTCATGCAAAGAATCAATCACACTTCCATTTACTGACCTATACAGTTATACACACACCACATCAGATATTCAAACAGAAACAAATGCATACTTACTCTTTTCTACAATCATTGATACAAGTACACACTCATCCATGCAGCCACTCTCACAATCACTGACTCTCATGTATAGTAATTTATATACTTCAACTTTCACATACACTGCCTTTTATATATGTAGTTACTTGGACAAGTAACATTGAGACATCCATTCTCTCACCAACACACCATACACACACTCACACTCATACAGCTGTTTCCACATGTACACTTGAACCCGTACACACAGTGAATCAACCACTCAAACATCTATGTACAGACTCACACACCTCCCATGCACCTACACACACACCCAGGCACCCATACAGATACTTAGACAACCAATCAATAACCCATATAGATCCTCATTTAGCTACTCACCAACCCATGCAACCGCTTACACACCAACTGACAAACTAAACTGTGTGAATGTCTGTATCAGTCACTAACCCGTGCATTCAGTAAGACACATGTAATACTCATTTAAACAGTCAGTCACACACCTACTAAATCCTCCATCCAGACACTTATACACCCACTCATTCTTCAATACACCTTGGCATATATATAATACATATTTAAACTTTATAGAAACACACATTCACTGGATGATGTCATCAGTGATGTCATCAGTGATGTCATTTGAGCTGTCATCAGTGATGTCATCAGTGATGTCACTGACCATGTCATGAATGATGTAATATGTGACGTCATCAGCAGTGCATTGCGGGGCGCAAGTTATAGTTAGCTGAACTAACTATAACGGGGGAATTTCTATGGTTTTGTATGAGTGAAATGTCCAACTAACTATAACGTCCCTGAAACCTATGGTTTTTTCAGTGAATTTGTAAGGTTTTTTAAATGCTAATTTCTAACTATAACGTGCCTGAAACCTATGGTTTTTTCAGTGAATTTATATATATATCTATATATATATATCTCACGCCCCCGCAATGCACTGCTGATGATGTCACATATTACATCACTCATGACAAGATCAGTGACATCATTGATGACTTCACTGATGACATCTCAAATGCGAAATGCAATCCACTCGTTTCGGCTCATCCGAACCTTGATAACGATACAAGACGTCATTGTAGCTTCCTTATTTAAATGTACAAATGCCTCCAGTTGCCAACATTAACAAAGGACTACGTATTACTTTAATCCAAAAGCTGGCGGCCATATTGGCCTGGTCACAATGTGAAAATTCAGGAATTGATACAATAAAGAAAAGAAAACAAGTGTTAATATGCACACAATGTCATTTCAGCATATCTTGCCCCGTGACCGCTGTACCTGTATGTTCGTCAACTTGACTTGTTCATAATAAACATACTTAGGATTGCAAACATCAACATAAACAATGGACTACACATTACTTTAAAGTGAAAGGCTATTGGCCATAATGTTCTGGGCACGTTGAGTATTATAATGGTTCTTACACGAAAGAAAAGAAAAAAAAAGGGGTGTTAATATACACACACTATCCATAAATAAAGTTCTAGCGATTATAGTTCCATTCAATTCACAGCTCATTTGAGATGTCATGAGTGATATCACTGACCATGTCATGAATGATGTAATGTCTGAGGTCATAAGCAGTGCATTGCGGGGGTGTAAGTTATAGTTAGCTCAGGCAACTATAACTGCTGAATTTCACTGGTTTTGTACAAGTGAAATCTGAGTCTAACTATAACGTCCCTGTAATCTTTGGTTTTTTCAGCAAATTTCTAGGTTTTTTTAACGTTAAGTAAGATGCCTATCACAATGGATGGTGGGGGGTTGGAAGCAGGGCCTGGCCTGGCATTGTGCTGCCCCCACCCAAGCTTGCTGCTTCTGCCTCCCCTCCTCCTTGCCATCCATTGTCCAAGTCCATGCCCCTGCTCCCTCATTACAGCCCTGTGTGGCCGTTGTTCTGCCACTGGCCTTCCTGCCTTCTCTGAACAGTTAGCTTGCTGCCCCATCCACCTCCTCCCTGTCCTCTGTTGTCTGAATCCATGCACTAGCCTTCTCCCTCCTGCCATGCATGGTTTGATGTGCTGCCACTGCCCTTCATTTAGCATGATGTCCCAGTCCACTCCTCCTGCCCTCCATTGCCCAATTCTATGCCCCATCATTGACCTCCTGCTTAGCCTCTGTGCTTAGCTTGCTGCCCCTACTCTCCTTCCCCCTGCCCTCCGATGTCTGTGTGCATGCCCCTGCTCCATCCTTTTTGCCCACCATGTTCCATGGACCTGCCCCTCCTATCTACTCTGAGTGTTATGTTGAGCTGCCACTCCCCTCCCACCTGCCTAGCATTGTCAGATGACTGTAACCTGTTCCTGCCACCTCCACCGTGCCTGTCCATGTTCCATGCCCCTATCCCCTTCCTCCTGTCCTCCATGGTCCATTTTACTGCCACACCCTTCTGTCCTCCCTGGTCTTTTGTGCTACAACTGCTCCTCCTGCCTGCCCCGCGTGGTCTGTTGTAAGGCCCCTTCCCCTGAACTCTCTTGTCTGTGCACCGCTCCTACCCTCCCTTCTATCCTCCATGGTCCTTTCTGCATGCACCTGCCCCCTCCTTCTCGCCCATCATGGCCATTGTGCTGCCACTAACCCTCCCGCTTGCCATGCATGGTCTTCTGTGCTGCCACAGCCCCTCCCACCTTCCCTGTGTGGTCAGCTTGCTGCCCCTGACCCCCTCCCACCTTCCCTCCATGGTCTGTGTATATGCCATTATAGTCTCACTGTTGCTCTCCATGGTGTGTCTTGCTTCTAGTGCCCATCCTGCCTGACCTCCATTGTTAGCTTGCTGCACCTGCCCTGCCCCCTTGCCCCCTGCCCTCTGTTTTCCATGTGCAGACCCCTATTCCCTCCCTCTTGGCTTGTCTGTTCCATTGTAATGCCCCTGATCCCTACCTCCTGCCCTTTATGGTCCGTTATGCTGCAGCTTTCTCTCCTGTCTATCCATTATGGTCAGCTAGCTGCCATTTCCTCTTTCCCCTCTGTTTTCTGTTGTCCATGTGCATGGTCCTGTCCCCTCCCTATTGCTTTCCATGGATTGTTGTGCTGCACTCCCGTCCCGCATGCCCTGTGTGGTGTATTGTGCTGCTGCAAACCCTGATGCCTGCCCTGTAAGGTCAGTTTGGTGCACCTGTACATTTCCCTCCTATCCTCTGTTATCCAAGTCCATGTCCCTACCCCAATTCCTCCTGCCTTCCATGATCCAATGTACCATACTTGCTAACATTTTGAACTTGGTAAGAGGGAGATTTTGAAAAACAAACTGGGGTATTGATTTTCCCCATTGACTTACATTGAAAAAGAGGAGATTGTAGACAGGAGAGATCAAATAAAGCCCATTTGGGCTTAAAAACATTGGGCATTTCCTGGCTGAATCGGGTATGTTGGCATGTATGGTTGTACTACCACTGCCTCTTCCTTCTGCCCACAATGGTCTATTATATTTCCACAGCCTCTCTTGCCTGTCCTGCATTGTTGGTTTGTTGCCCCTGTCCCCCTTTCCACTGCCCTCCATAGTCTGTTGTGCTGCCACTGCCCTTCCTGCCTGCCCAGTGTGGTCAAATTGTTGCCTCTGCACCATCCTACCTGCCTTCAACTTTCTGAGTCCGTGCCCCTGGCCTATGCCTCTCAATAGTATCCTAATGAACAACTAGATTGCTAACATTCTATATTTATTACAAAAGTGTGGCACGCCTGACGTCATCTTGATGTAATCAAAACTGTAACACCTAGAGCATTTCCTTTAGAAATTACAGAAATGAGAGGGTCTTATTTGCATCGAAATTATGGTTAGTGCTCTAAAAAACTAAAATGAGGACATATTTTCTGAGTTTTCAAATAGCGACAAAGCACTTTTAAATTATTTGTTATCTTTATGTTTTTTTATCCAGTTGACCACTTGATTAAATGTTGCACTTAGGGGAGAGGATGTGGTATTACTTCCAGAGCTGCAGACTTTACAACTGGGGAACCAGGTTGGAGTTTCTGCTTCAGCTCGACATTCTGTGATTCTGATCAAATCACTTAATCTCCCCATGTCTACAACCAACATGAATTTGTCCTTGTGCGATGTAACCAATGCTCATGTAAAGCACTCCAATACCTGACCAGTCTGCACTATTTAAAACTGCAAAAAAAACAAAAAATAAAAAGTGTTTTGCACACTTCTGTCATTGGGCTATACGTGGGCTACATCTGGGTGATATTTGTGCTACATTTGGGGTCTTTTGTCTCTGGTGGCCATCTTGGGAGACTTATTTGTTATGAAGTTTCCTAATTTCCTCATTTACTGCAGTCTCCTCAGTAGTAAATACTTTCAGTTTTTTACTTTGATTCCATCAAGAAGGCATTCAGATGTGTCACACATTTGCCATAAATTCAGAATGTTAGCACTCTAGTTGCTCATTAGATCACTATAGTAAAGCTACTGCTCACCAGGGAAGTCTTCTGCTGGTATTGAAAGTGCATGTTTCAGTCTGCATGTCAGAATCTTTTAATGAAATAGAAGAGGATTTGAGAAGTCACTCAAAACGTGCCCTAATTTTTCTTTCTGCAGCACTAATTATAATTTCTATGGCAAAATGAACCCCCTCATTTTGTTCCTTTTTAAATTAAATGTTTTAAGTGTTACCACTTTATTCCAATCAAGATTACTTCAGGTGTGCCATACTTTTGTCATAAGTAAGACTGTAAGCGCTCTAGTTGTTCTTTAGAACACTCTGGGAAGCTGCAGTAGAACAGAAAGGAATCAAGTGACAGTCCTTGCCCTTGTTGGATGTACATGTTTTACTGAGAATGTCAGACTTCATTCTCACATAACTGAGAAAGATAATGTGAATTTACAGAAAATATGCTCTCATTTTAGCTTCTAGATCACCTCTCAACCTCTATGGGAAAAGTATGAGAAAATAGTTTTCTCTCAAACATGATTCATGATATCCCAGTAGAAGGCTTTTTCACAGGGTAAAATCACCTTAGAACACACCACAATTCCTAAAATTAGTATGGTACCATCAACAAATGCTTTATAATGTAACTAAAATCTTATCACCCTTTATACGTTCTCCTTTTGGTGAACCTCAAAACCTTCCATTCACTACAATGCATTTTAATGGGGTGCTATCATGTATATTGGTCCCAAGATGGCTGCCAACACTTCTTGGATGAAGTGCTGACAGCCAATCAGATCTCACGATGAGATGTGTGGTTAGGCTCTGCCCAGATATATAAATTTATTTTTCCTTTAATATTTAAAAAACTACTGAATGGATTTACAGCATTTAAAAAAAAAAGGGCGCTTTCTGAACCAAGAGCTACTTTTTTTGCTAAATTTGGTGTAATTCCGTTCAGCAGTTCGGGCTGTAGCCTTGTCTAAAGTTTCCTATGGAAATTAACATGTGGAAAACGCGCTTTGGGACCCCTCTTTTTCTCGGCCCCCGCTTGACAAATCACCCTGAAACGTTCAAGACAGGAGCTGACCGGAGCGCCCCATTAGTTTTTTGCAAAGATTCGTCAAACGGCACCAAAGATATTGGCAAAAGAAAAAACGCTTTTTGAATAGAAACAAGGTCCTAACTATAACTACCTACTGGCGACCGCCAGTAGGTAATATATATGTATATAAATATATGTATTACCTACTGGCGGTCACCAGTAGGTAGTTATAGTTAGGACCTTTTATCCATAGGAAAAGCATTTTTTGATTTGCCGTTTGACAAATCTTTGCGAAATTTTCAAAACTAATGGGGCGCTCCGGTCAGCTCCTGTCTTAAAAGTTTCGGGATGATTCGTCAGCGGGGCCGAGAAAAAGGGGGTCACAAAGCGTTTTCCCCATGTTAATTTCCATAGGAAATTTTGGAACAGGATACAGCCCGACCTGCTGAACGAAATTACACCAAATTTGGCAAAAGGTTAGCTCTTGGCTCAGAAAGCGCCCTTTTTTTAAATGGTGTAAATCCGTTCAGTAGTTCCTGAGAAATTAAAAAAAGAAAAATATCAATAACTGAGCACCGAGTCACGACTCATTCCGAGCATGAGCTGACTTCTGATTGGCTGCCAACACTCCAAACCAGGAAGTGTTGGCAGCCATCTTGTGACTCGGTAACCGAGGCACAAGAAAAAGGGGGAAAAAAGTGAAAAATGAAGAAAAGGGGGCAGGGTAGAAACACCCTGACCCCCTAGGCCTGCTCAGGGGGTCCCACAAGGACCCCCAGGGCCCAAAAAAGCATTTTTTTTTAAACAACGGCCGAATTCGCGCTGGGTGCGCGAATCCGGCTGAATTTTTTTTTTTTAAACGAAGCACGGGCAATGCCAAATTAATTTGTGGGGGCCCGCGGGGTCCCCGCAGCCCCGGGGACCGCCACCTCCCCGGGGCTTTATCATTTATGCGCAGGGGCACGCAGCCCCCCCGCAGCCCTGGGGACCACCACCTCCCCGAGGCTTTATGACAATAATGACAGGGGGCCTCACGGGGCCCCCCCAAGCCCCGGGGACCGCCACCTCCCCGGGGCTTATTAAAATAGGGTGGGGACCTCACGGGCCCCCCAAGCCCCGGGGACCGCCACCTCCCCGGGGCTGAGATAAATAATTTGTGTGGGGGGGCTCAAGCTCCCCCACACTGCCCCGAGGACCACCACCTCCCCGGGGCATTGAATATTTAAATACAGGGGTCCGTTGCAGACCCCCGGCCCTGGGGACCACCACCTCCCCGGGGCTATGCAAATGGAGGAGGGGGCCATGCGGCCCCCCTCCTGGAGCCCTCAATGGCCCTGGGGACCGCCACCCCCCCAGGGCCGGCTCCTGCAATGTCCCGGGGTGCCCACCCCCAGGACATTGCTGTTTGCTATGGCAGGGCGGGAGCACGGCTCCCACCCTTCCATAGCAAACTCTGCTTTGCTTCGTTGAAGCGAGAGCAGGGCAATCTGCTCTCGCTTCAACAAAGCAAAGCAGGATTGCTTTTGAGCAAGGGGGGCTGTATGTCAGCAGCTCCCCTTGCTCGAAAGCAATGCCGGCTCCTGCAGGAGGTGGGGAGCCGGCGGGACTGTGGGGGCATTGGGACTCCCCCCACGGTCCCCAACGCAAAGGGCCGGCCCCGGGGGATGGGGTCCCTGGGGCCAGGAGTGGCCCGGGAGGGGGCCACACGGCCCCGCTCCCTTGTCTTAAAAAAAAAAGAATGGCCGGGCCACAGGGGATGGGGTCTCCAGTGCCGAAATCGGCCTGGGGAGGGGGGCCGCGCGGCCCCCTCCTCAAATTAAAATATTGAAAAGAATGGCCAAGCCCCGGGGGATGGGGTCCCCGGGGCCAATAGTGGCCCAGGGAAGGGGGGCCATGCGGCCCCCCTTCCCTGTATATATTTAAAAAAAGAAGAGGCCATGCCCCAGGGGATGGGGTCCCTGGGGCCAAAAGTGGCCCAGAGAAGGGGGGCCACACGGCCCCCCTTCCCTATAAATATATTTATAAAAAGGAGGCCATGCCCCGGGGCCAAAATCAGCCTCGGGAGGGGGGCCACGCAGCCCCATCGCGTTTTTTGTATTTGTTTTTTTTTTTAAAAAAGGTCAAGCCCTGGGGGATGGGTCCCCAGGACCTCAAAAATTCTAAAAGAAGGGGGGCCACAAATCCCCCCTTCTAAAAATATATTTTAAAAAAAGCCGGCATCTCACCGGAGGCCCCTTCCCCTTCCTCCAGCACTCTGCAAACGAGTCCCCTGGCGCGTTCTAAGTTGGAGAATTAAGTCCCTTTGAATACTGAGGGTCCCTGGGGGCCAACTAGCCCACCAGGTACCTCTAGTATGCACCACACAGCTGGATTGCAGAGAGGTGGTCCGAGGCCACGCCCCTTTTTACACCACTCTGCAAGCGCGCCTCTTGGCGCACTGCTGGTGGGGGGATGAGGTCCTCTTTTGTCCTGAGGACCACAGGACACAAGTGGACTTCATCCCTTGAGCAGCAGTGCACCGGGAGCCGTGTTTGCAGAGTGGTGTAAAAAGGGGGCATGGCCTCAGACCACTCTCAGCAATCCAGGTGTGTGGCGCTTACTGGAGGTACCTGGTGGGCTAGTTGGCCCCCAGGGACCCTCAGGAATGAAGAGGACTTAATACCCCAACTTAGAACGCGCCAGGAGGTGCGTTTGCAGAGTGGTGGGGAAAGGGGGCATGGCCTTTGTCCATCTCTCAGCAATCCCACTGTGTGGGGCTTACTGGAGGTAAGAGGTAGGCTAGTTGGCCCCTAAAGGACCCCCAGCAGTGAAGGGGACTTCAATCCCCATCTAAGAGCGCACCAGGGAGCGCGTTTGCAGAGTGGTGGGCGAAGGGGGTGTGGCCTGCTATGAGAACTTAGCAATCCTGCTGTGTGGGACTTACTGGAGGTAATAGGAGGGGTAGTTGGCCCCCAAGGATGTCCTTGGGGGCCAACTACCACTCTTGTTACCTCCAGTAAGTCTCACACAGTGGGATTGCTAAGACGTCTTCGGGGGCCATGCCCCCCTTTCTCCACCACTCTGCAAACGCGCCTCCTGGCAGACTACGGGATGGGGATGAAGTCCACTTTACTCCTGAGGGACTTTGGAGGCCAAGAAGCTCTCCTGGTACCTCCTGTAAGTCCTACGCAGCGGAATTCCTGAGCGCTGGTCGGAGGCCGAGCACCCTTTCTCTACCACTCTGCAAATGTGACTACTACTTAAAGAAGCATCTTTTTGCACCTCTGACTTAGAGGTAGTTTTAATCCCCCTGCCCTATTATGTACTAGGGCCTTACAGAGGAGGTCACGCCAATCACAGGGGTACCCCAACGCATAGTGTTCCCTAGTGTATGTAGGTGTTTTCACTGTAGTGTCTTTTAGCATAGCACTGGCTCGAGGCCAGGTTAGTCAGAGTCAGTTACCACCGGTACCCGTCAGCAAAAAGTTGGGTGCACAGGATGACTTTGCAACAAGGCCTCTTTCTGACCCTCTGTTGGTTCTTTGTGCACATGTCTTGCTTCTTTCCGCACCTTTTGTTGTCTTTCTGGACTTCTGTTGCCTCTTTCAGCATTTCTCTTGCTTCTTTCTGTGCTTTTCTTCCTCTTTCTGCACGTCCTACCTCTGTAGGCATAGTTAGAAATTAGCATTTTAAAACACTTTGAAATCAACTGAAAATGCCATAGGTTTCAGGGACGTTATAGTTAGAAATTATAATTTAAAAAACCTTTGAAATTCACTGAAAAAACCATAGGTTTTAGGGACGTTATAGTTTGAAATTAGCATTTAAAAAACCTTTGAAATTCACTTAAAAAACCACAGGTTTCAGGGACGTTATAGTTAGAAATTAGCATTTAAAAAACCTTTGAAATTCACTGAAAAAAACATACGTTTCAGGGACGTTATAGTTAGTTGGACATTTCACTCGTACAAAACCAGAGAAATTCGGCCGTTATAGTCTGTTCAGCTAACTATAACTCGTGCCCCCGCAATGCACTGCTGATGATGTCACATATTACATCATTCATGACATGGTCAGTGACATCACTGATGACATCACTGATGACATCTCAAATGACATCACTGATGACATCACTGATGACATCATCCACGTGATAATCTGATGCACCTCCTCACACCTTAATATAACCTTTCATACACCTACTCTAAAATACAGACTACCATTTTCGAAACCATAGACACACCAATACCAGTTACTACATACCCACTCACTGATTCCTAGGTCTACACACACATCCACTCATTCACCCATACAGTCACTCATACATTCAGTCACTCATCAGTACAGCACTATCATATGCACTCATACACCTATACAGACACTCACACACCGCCACTCATCCATAGCGTTACTCACACACCTAGTCAGTCATGCAAAAATCAATCACGCTTCCATTTACTCAACTATACAGTTATACAAACACCACCTCACTTATTCATACAGATAATAACACATACTTACTCTCTTATACAATCAATGATACAACCACACACTCATTCATACAGCCACTCTCACAATCACTCACTCTCACATATAGTTCATTTATATACTCCGACACTCACATATACTGCCTTTCACATATGTAGTTACTCACACATGTACCACTGAAACATCCATTCACTCACTAACACACCCATACACACACTCACCCACCCATATGGCCCTTCACAGATGCACTCTTAAACCCATACACCCAGTGAATCACCCACTCACACATCCATGCATGGAGTCACACACCCCCCACCCACCCACACAGACACTCAGGCACCCATACAGATACTCAGACAACCAATCAATAACCCATATAGACACTCATTTAGCTACCCACCAACCCATGCAACCGCTTACACACCAACTGACAGACTGATACAGACATTTACACAGTTTAGTCACTAACCCATGCATTCACTAAGACACGTTTAATCACTCACTTATACAGACAGTCACACTCTTACTAAATCATCCATTCAAACACTTATACACCCACTTACTCTTCAATACACCTTGGCATATATATATTTAATGCAAAAAGCAACAGTTGATGGACAGAATGCAGAACAATGTCATACATTCACCCCAGTACAGAGATCTGGGCCTAAATCCATCGTTTTTTTGCTCACCATGCCATTCCAGTTTGAACCCAGCCATATGCAAATCAGTCTTGACCCTGTGCCTCATGGGAACAGTCCAGCCCGAACTGCCAAGCCAGGTCCTCCCTGGACTGGAAACAAGCATCCTAGGACCGGTTTCGGGGTTTCACCCCTCTTCAGCCAGGATAGCTTGATTCCAGTGGCATGGAGAGCACGGGACCCACGTCTGGGCATACCCGTCCCACTCGGGGTGACAAATGCAAAAACAACAGTTGATGGACAGAATGCAGAACAATGTCATACATTCACCCCAGTCCAGAGATCTGGGCCTAAATCCATCGTTTTTTTGCTCACCATGCCATTCCAGTTTGAACCCAGCCATATGCAAATCAGTCTTGACCCTGTGCCTCATGGGAACAGTCCAGCCCGAACTGCCAAGCCAGGTCCTCCTGGACTGGAAACAAGCATCCTAGGACCGGTTTCGGGTTTCACCCTCTTCAGCCAGGATAGCTTGATTCCAGTGGCATGGAGAGCACGGGACCCACGTCTGGGCATACCCGTCCCACTCGGGGTGACAAATGCAAATACAACAGTTGATGGACAGAATGCAGAACAATGTCATACATTCACCCCAGTCCAGAGATCTGGGCCTAAATCCATCGTTTTTTGCTCACCATGCCATTCCAGTTTGAACCCAGCCATATGCAAATCAGTCTTGACCCTGTGCCTCATGGGAACAGTCCAGCCCGAACTGCCAAGCCAGGTCCTCCCTGGACTGGAAACAAGCATCCTAGGACCGGTTTCGGGGTTTCACCCTCTTCAGCCAGGATAGCTTGATTCCAGTGGCATGGAGAGCACGGGACCCACGTCTGGGCATACCCGTCCCACTCGGGGTGACAAATGCAAAAACAACAGTTGATGGACAGAATGCAGAACAATGTCATACATTCACCCCAGTACAGAGATCTGGGCCTAAATCCATCGTTTTTTGCTCACCATACCATTCCAGTTTGAACCCAGCCATATGCAAATCAGTCTTGACCCTGTGCCTCATGGGAACAGTCCAGCCCGAACTGCCAAGCCAGGTCCTCCCTGGACTGGAAACAAGCATCCTAGGACCGGTTTCGGGGTTTCACCCCTCTTCAGCCAGGATAGCTTGATTCCAGTGGCATGGAGAGCACGGGACCCACGTCTGGGCATACCCGTCCCACTCGGGGTGACAAATGCAAAAACAACAGTTGATGGACAGAATGCAGAACAATGTCATACATTCACCCCAGTACAGAGATCTGGGCCTAAATCCATCGTTTTTTGCTCACCATGCCATTCCAGTTTGAACCCAGCCATATGCAAATCAGTCTTGACCCTGTGCCTCATGGGAACAGTCCAGCCCGAACTGCCAAGCCAGGTCCTCCCTGGACTGGAAACAAGCATCCTAGGACCGGTTTCGGGGTTTCACCCCTCTTCAGCCAGGATAGCTTGATTCCAGTGGCATGGAGAGCACGGGACCCACGTCTTGGCATACCCGTCCCACTCGGGGTGACAAATGCAAAAACAACAGTTGATGGACAGAATGCAGAACAATGTCATACATTCACCCCAGTACAGAGATCTGGGCCTAAATCCATCGTTTTTTGCTCACCATGCCATTCCAGTTTGAACCCAGCCATATGCAAATCAGTCTTGACCCTGTGCCTCATGGGAACAGTCCAGCCCGAACTGCCAAGCTAGGTCCTCCCTGGACTGGAAACAAGCATCCTAGGACCGGTTTCGGGGTTTCACCCCTCTTCAGCCAGGATAGCTTTTATATTTAAAACATACTTAAACTTTTCAGAAACACACAGTCACTGGATGATGTAATCAGTGATGTCATCAGTGATGTCATTTGAGATGTCATCAGTGATGTCATCAGTGATGTCACTGACCATGTCATGAATGATGTAATATGTGATGTCATCAGCAGTGCTTTGCGAGGGCACGAGTTATAGTTAGCTGAACTAACTATAACGGCCGAATTTCTCTGGTTTTGTACGAGTGAAATGTCCAACTAACTATAACATCCCTGAAACCTATGGTTTTTCAGTGAAAAAAAAAAATATATATATATATATATCTGCGACGCCTGGAATCTGAATATATAGTGAGACTCCAAAGCAAGATCCCGGGAGGCCTCAACCATGAGGAGGACCTCCATGTCCACTTGGGCTGAGATCACTATGACACCCCTCTATTCTTACAACATAGAAACAAGGTGAACTATCAGTTTTTGAGTCCCTGCATCCTCCATCCTCGCCTTCTGACCATGTATCTGCACGCCATTATACGGCCTCCCAGCAGACCGACTAAGGTTCTGCACCCGCCCACCCCTCCTTTTGGTTTTGTTTTATTTTTTCACCCTTTATCCACTTCACTGCCTCTCCGCAACACCGTTATTTTTCTAGTTTTAGAATAGGACCGGAAGTGGGCTTAACCCAGGGTCTTACACCAGTGGACATCATGTGGCAGTATTGGGTAGGTACACAAATGGGTATTCACCCATCCGTTTAGTATTTTATAATTTAAAAAAATAATTAACAATTTCCTCTCTCATTGAGCTATCATGAGAGTCTCAATTTGCCAGAAAGGGTTTCCATGCGCCAAAGTGCAGCGCCCCAACCCTTTCACTGGGCATATAATTTAGCGCTACACCAGTGCTCTCTGTCACTTGGCAGTCTGTCCCACACACTTATTTTCACCCATTGCCACATGAGAATTGATTTAAGGATTAAATTATTTTATTTTAAGTCACTTAGCATAGGTTTGATTAAACTGTCGTATTCATGAATTGTAAGTATTGTTCATAATCTTTACGAATGAATAGATAAAGTTTTTGCAAGTCTGTCTTCTTTTTACTCACAAGGCAGACGATCATTCTATGCTGTGTTTTCTATGTCCATGGTTAAAACAGGAAATGTTAAAAAGACACTGCCACTTCCTGTTTCTTTGTATTGACTTTTTGACAAAGACCGTGCTGTCGAAACGAGTCGAGTCATTTGAATACTAAACTCCAATATTTGAAATCCTGAGTGCGGCTCTTCTTTCTTTCGTTCTGCGAGCGTGGGAAATGTTCACATATATATATATTCACTGAAAAAACCATAGGTTTTAGGGACAGTTATAGTTAGTTGGACATTTCACTCGTACAAAACCATAGAAATTCCCCCGTTATAGTTAGTTCAGCTAACTATAACTCGCGCCCCCGCAATGCACTGCTGATGACGTCACATATTACATCACTCATGACATGGTCAGTGACATCACTGATGACATCACTGATGACATCTCAAATGACATCACTGATGACATCACTGATGACATCATCCAGTGACTGTGTGTTTCAGTAAAGTTTAAATATGTTTAATATATATAGGGAAAGGCGTATTGAAGAATGAGTGGGTGTATAAGTGTCTGAATGGATGATTTAGTACGTGAGTGACTGACTCTACAAGTGAGTGATTAAATGTATCTTACTGAATGCATGGGTTAGGGACTAAACTGTGAATGTCTGTATCCGTCTGTCTGTTGGTTTGTAAGCGGCTGCATGGCTTTCTGAATAGCTACATGAGTGTCTACATGGGTTATTGATTGATTGTCTGAGTATCTGTATGGGTGCCTGAGTGTTTGTGTGGGTGGGGTGTGTGTGACTCTGTGCATAGATGTGTGAGTTGGTGATTCACTGGGTGCATGGTTTCAAGAGTGCATCTGTGATGGACTGTAGGGGTGGGTGAGTGTGTGTATGGGTGTGTTAGTGATTGAATGTATATCTTGGTGGTACATGTGTGAGTAACTACATATGTGAAAGGCAGTATATATGTGTGTTGGAGTATATAAATGGCTATAAGTGAGAGTGTGTGATTGTGAGAGTGGCTGTATGGATGAGTGTGTACTTGTATCAGTGATTGTATAAGAGCGTAAGAATGTGCTAGTATTTGTATGAGTAAGTGAGCTGGTGTGTGTATAACTGTATAGGTGAGTAAATGGGTGTGTGATTAAGTTTTTTGCATGACTGACTAGGTGTGTGAGTACCTCTATGGATGAGTGGCGGTGTGTGAGTGTTTATATAGGTGTATGAGTGCATATGATAGTCCTGTACTGAGTGACTAAGTATGAGTGACTGTACGGGTGAGTGAGTGGATGTGTTTGTAGACCTCAAGAATCAGTGAGTGGGTATGTAGTTTTTGGTGTTGGAGTGTCTATGGTTTTGAGAATGGCAGTCTGTAATTTAGAGTGGGTGTATCAAAAGTTATATTAGGGTGTGAGAAGATGCATGAAATTATCACATGGATGATGTCATCAGTGATGTCATTTGAGATGTCATCAGTGATGTCATCAGTGATGTCACTGACCATGTCATGAGTGATGTAATATGTGACGTCATCAGCAGTGCATTGCGGGGGCGCGAGCTATAGTTAGCTGAACTAACTTTAACGGGGGAATTTCTATGGTTTTGTACGAGTGAAATGTCCAACTAACTATAACTGTCCCTAAAACCTATGGTTTTTTCAGTGAATTTCAAAGGTTTTTTAAATGCTAATTTCTAACTATAACGTGTCTGAAACCTATGGTTTTTTCAGTGAATTTCAAAGGTTTTTTAAATGCTAATTTCTAACTATAACGTGCCTGAAACCTATGATTTTTTAAGTGAATTTCAAAGGTTTTTTAAATGCTAGTTTCTAACTATGCCTACAGAGGTAGGACATGTGAAGAAAGAAGAAAAAACGCACAGAAAGAAGCAAAAGATGTGCAGAAAGAACCAACAGAGGAGCAGAAAGAGGCCTTGTTGCAAAATCATCCTGTGCCCACAACTTTTTCAGATGGGTACTGGTGGTAACTGACTCTGACTAACCAGAGCCAGTGCTATGCTAAAAGGCACTTAGAATACAGTGAAAACACCTACATACACTAGGGAACACTATGCGTTGGGGTACCCCTGTGATTAGCATGACCTCCTCTGCAAGTCCCTAGTACATAATAGGGCAGGGGGATTAAAACTACCTCTTAAAACGCGCTACAGGGCGCGTTTGCACAGTGGTGAAGGGAGGGGGGCCTGAGGTGACATGTGTGCAAACGCACCCTGTGGCGCATTTTAAGTTGCGGGATTAAGTCCCCTTGAATTCTGAGGGTCCCTGGGGCCCAACTAGCCCCCCAGGTACCTACAGTTAGGACCACAGAGCTGAGTTGCAGAGAGGCGTTCCGAGGCCACGCACCTTTTTTCACCTCTCTGCAACGCAACTCTGTTGTGCTTACTGAAGGTACCTGGTGGGCTAGTTGGCCCCCAGGGTCCCTCAGGATTCAAAGGGAATTAATTCCCCAACTTAAAACGCACCACAGGGCGTGTTGCGCACATGTCACCTGAGGCCCCGCCCCCTCCCTTCACCACTGTGCAAATGCGCCCCGTGGTGCGTTTTAAGTTGGGGGATTAGGTCACCTTGAATCCTGAGGGTCCCTGGGGCCCAACTAACCCACCAGGTACTTCCAGTAAGCACCACAGGCCTGCGTTGCAACGCCTGTAACAAATTGTGCAGTTGTGTTTAGGTAGTGAAGAGGGTCGTGCTGGGGGTAGTGTTTTAGGGTTTAGGGTAGTGCAGTGGTGTTTGTGTAGTGTAGGGGGTCATGCTGTGGGTAGATTTAGGGTTTAGGGTAGTGCAGTGGTGTTTGGGTAGTGTAGGGAGTCGTGCTGGGGGAGTGTTTTAGGGTTTAGGGTAGTGCAGTGGTGTTTGGGTAGTGTAGGGGGTCGTGCTGGGGGTAGTGATTTAGGGTAGTGCAGTGGTGTTTGGGTAGTGTAGGGAGTCGTGCGGGGGTAGTGTTTTAGGGTTTAGGGTAGTGTAGGGGGTCATGCGGGGGTAGTGTTTTAGGGATTAGGGTAGTGCATTGGTGTTTGGGTAGTATAGGGGTCATGCGGGGGGTAGTGTTTTAGGGTTTAGGGCAGTGCAGTGGTGTTTGGGTAGTGTAGGGGGTCGTGCTGGGAGGAGTGTTTTAGGGTTTAGGGCAGTGCAGTGGTGTTCGGGTAGTATAGGGGGTCGTGCTGGGGGAGTGTTTTAGGGTTTAGGGCAGAGCAGTGGTGTTCGGGTAGTGTAGGGGGTCGTGCTGGGGTAGTATTTTAGGGTTTAGGGTAGTGCAGTGGTGTTCGGGTAGTGTAGGGGGTCGTGCTGGGGGTAGTGTTCTAGGGTTTAGGGCAGTGCAGTGGTGTTTGGGCAGTGTAGGGGGTAATGCTGGGGGTGGTGTTTTAGGGTGTAGGGCAGTGGTGTTCGGGTAGTGTAGGGGGTGGTGTTTCAGGGTTTAGGGCAGTGCAGTGGTGTTCAGGCAGTGTAGGGGGTCGTGCAGGGGGTGGTGTTTCAGGGTTTAGGGCAGTGGTGTTCGGGCAGTGTAGGGGTCGTGCTGGGGGTGGTGTTTCAGGGTTTAGGGCAGTGCAGTGGTGTTCGGGCAGTGTAGGGGTGGTGCAGGGGTGGTGTTTCAGGGTTTAGGGCAGTGCAGTGGTGTTCGGGCAGTGTAGGGGTCATGCAGGCGGTGGTGTTTCAGGGTTTAGGGCAGTGCAGTGGTGTTCGGGCAGTGTAGGTGGTCGTGCTGGGGCTGGTGTTTCAGGGTTTAGGGCAGTGCAGTGGTGTTCGGGCAGTGTAGGAGGTCATGCTGGGGCTGGTGTTTCAGGGTTTAGGGCAGTGCAGTGGTGTTCGGGCAGTGTAGGTGGTCGTGCTGGGGCTGGTGTTTCAGGGTTTAGGGCAGTGCAGTGGTGTTCGGGCAGTGTAGGAGGTCATGCTGGGGCTGGTGTTTCAGGGTTTAGGGCAGTGCAGTGGTGTTTGGGCAGTGTAGGGGGTCTTGCTGGGGCTGGTGTTTCAGAGTCTAGGGCAGTGCAGTGGTGTTCGGGCAGTGTAGGGGGTCTTGCTGGGGCTGGTGTTTCAGGGTTTAGGGCAGTGCAGTGGTGTTCGGGCAGTGTAGGGGGTCATGCTGGGGGTGGTGTTTCAGGGTTTAGGGCAGTGCAGTGGTGTTCGGGCAGTGTAGGGGGTCGTGCTGGGGCTAGTGTTTCAGGATTTAGGGCAGAGCAAAGGTGTTCAGGCAGTGTAGGGGGTTTTGCTGGAGGTGGTGTTTCACGGTTTAGGACAGTGCAGTGGTATTCATGCAGTGTAGGGGGTGGTGTTTCAGGGTTTAGGGCAGTGGTGTTCAGGCAGTGTAGGGGGTCTTGCTGAGGTTGATGTTTCAGGGTTTAGGGCAGTGCAGTGGTGTTCGGGCAGTGTAGGGGGTCATGCTGGGGGTGGTGTTTCAGGGTTTAGGGCAGTGCAGTGGTGTTCCGGCAGTGTAGGAGGTCGTGCAGGGGGTGGTGTTTCAGGGTTTAGGGAAGTGCAGTGGTGTTCGGGCAGTGTAGGGGGTAGTGCTGGGGGTGGTGTTTCAGGGTTTAGGGCAGTGCAGTGGTGTTCGGGCAGTGTAGGGTGTCGTGCTGAGGGGTGGTGTTTCAGGGTTTAGGGCAGTGTAGTGGTGTTCGGGCAGTGTAGGGGGTCATGCAGGGGGTGGTGTTTCAGGGTTTAGGGCAGTGCAGTGGTGTTTGGGCAGTGTAGGGGGTCGTGCAGGGGGTGGTGTTTCAGGGTTTAGGGCAGTGCAGTGGTGTTCGGCCACTGTAGGTGGTCTTGCTGGGGGTGGTGTTTCAGGCTTTAGTGCAGTGGTGTTCGGGCAGTGTAGGGGGTCTTGCTGGGGGTGGTGTTTCAGGGTTTAGGGCAGTGCAGTGGTTTTCGGGCAGTGTAGGCGGTCGTGCTGGGGCTGGGGCTGGTGTTTCAGGGTTTAGGGCAGTGCAGTGGTGTTCGGGCAGTGTAGGGGGTCGTGCTGGGGCTGGTGTTTCAGGGTTTAGGGCAGTGCAGTGGTGTTCGGGCAGTTTAGGGGGTCTTGCTGGGGGTGGTGTTTCAGGGTTTAGGGCAGTGGTGTTCGGGCAGTGTAGGGGGTCTTGCTGGGGGTGATGTTTCAGGGTTTAGGGCAGTGCAGTCGTGTTCGGGCAGTGTAGGGGGTCTTGCTGGGGGTAGTGTTTCGGGGTTTAGGGCAGTGCAGTGGTGTTCGTGCAGTGTAGGGGGTCGTGCTGGGGGTGGTGTTTCAGGGTTTCGGGCAGTGCAGTAGTGTTCGGGCAGTGTAGGGGATCGTGCAGGGGGTGGTGTTTCAGGGTTTAGGGCAGTGCAGTGGTGTTCGGGCAGTGTAGGGGGTCGTGCTGGGGGTGGTGTTTCAGGGTTTAGGGCAGTGCAGTGGTGTTCGGGCAGTGTAGGGGGTCGTGCAGGGGGTGGTGTTTCAGGGTTTAGGGCAGTGCAGTGGTGTTCGGGCAGTGTAGGGGTCGTGCTGGGGCTGGTGTTTCAGGTTTTAGGGCAGTGCAGTGGTGTTCGGGCAGTGTAGGGGGTCTTGCTGGGGGTGGTGTTTCAGGGTTTAGGGCAGTGGTGTTCGGGCAGTGTAGGGGGTCTTGCTGGGGGTGATGTTTCAGGGTTTAGGGCAGTGCAGTGGTGTTCGGGCAGTGTAGGGGGTCTTGCTGGGGGTAGTGTTTCAGGGTTTAGGGCAGTGCAGTGGTGTTCGTGCAGTGTAGGGGGTCGTGCTGGGGATGGTGTTTCAGGGTTTAGGGCAGTGCAGTAGTGTTCGGGCAGTGTAGGGGGTCATGCAGGGGGTGGTGTTTCAGGGTTTAGGGCAGTGCAGTGGTGTTCGGGCAGTGTAGGGGGTCGTGCTGGGGGTGGTGTTTCAGGGTTTAGGGCAGTGGTGTTCGGGCAGTGTAGGGGGTCTTGCTGGGGGTGATGTTTCAGGGTTTAGGGCAGTGCAGTGGTGTTCGGGCAGTGTAGGAGGTCTTGCTGGGGGTAGTGTTTCAGGGTTTAGGGCAGTGCAGTGGTGTTTGGGCAGTGTAGGGGCGTGCTGGGGGTGGTGTTTCAGGGTTTAGGGCAGTGCAGTGGTGTTCGGGTAGTATAGGGGGTCGTGCTGGGGGAGTGTTTTAGGGTTTAGGGCAGAGCAGTGGTGTTCGGGTAGTGTAGGGGTCGTGCTGGGGGTAGTATTTTAGGGTTTAGGGTAGTGCAGTGGTGTTCGGGTAGTGTAGGGGGTCGTGCTGGGGGTAGTGTTCTAGGGTTTAGGGCAGTGCAGTGGTGTTTGGGCAGTGTAAGGGGTAATGCTGGGGGTGGTGTTTTAGGGTGTAGGGCAGTGGTGTTCGGGCAGTGTAGGGGGTGGTGTTTCAGGGTTTAGGGCAGTGCAGTGGTGTTCGGGCAGTGTAGGGGGTCGTGCAGGGGGTGGTGTTTCAGGGTTTAGGGCAGTGGTGTTCGGGCAGTGTAGGGGTCGTGCTGGGGGTGGTGTTTCAGGGTTTAGGGCAGTGCAGTGGTGTTCGGGCAGTGTAGGGGTGGTGCAGGGGGTGGTGTTTCAGGGTTTAGGGCAGTGCAGTGGTGTTCGGGCAGTGTAGGGGTCATGCAGGCGGTGGTGTTTCAGGGTTTAGGGCAGTGCAGTGGTGTTCGGGCAGTGTAGGTGGTCGTGCTGGGGCTGGTGTTTCAGGGTTTAGGGCAGTGCAGTGGTGTTCGGGCAGTGTAGGAGGTCATGCTGGGGCTGGTGTTTCAGGGTTTAGGGCAGTGCAGTGGTGTTCGGGCAGTGTAGGTGGTCGTGCTGGGGCTGGTGTTTCAGGGTTTAGGGCAGTGCAGTGGTGTTCGGGCAGTGTAGGAGGTCATGCTGGGGCTGGTGTTTCAGGGTTTAGGGCAGTGCAGTGGTGTTTGGGCAGTGTAGGGGGTCTTGCTGGGGCTGGTGTTTCAGAGTCTAGGGCAGTGCAGTGGTGTTCGGGCAGTGTAGGGGGTCTTGCTGGGGCTGGTGTTTCAGGGTTTAGGGCAGTGCAGTGGTGTTCGGGCAGTGTAGGGGGTCATGCTGGGGGTGGTGTTTCAGGGTTTAGGGCAGTGCAGTGGTGTTCGGGCAGTGTAGGGGGTCGTGCTGGGGCTAGTGTTTCAGGATTTAGGGCAGAGCAAAGGTGTTCAGGCAGTGTAGGGGGTTTTGCTGGAGGTGGTGTTTCACGGTTTAGGACAGTGCAGTGGTGTTCATGCAGTGTAGGGGGTGGTGTTTCAGGGTTTAGGGCAGTGGTGTTCAGGCAGTGTAGGGGGTCTTGCTGAGGTTGATGTTTCAGGGTTTAGGGCAGTGCAGTGGTGTTCGGGCAGTGTAGGGGGTCATGCTGGGGGTGGTGTTTCAGGGTTTAGGGCAGTGCAGTGGTGTTCCGGCAGTGTAGGAGGTCGTGCAGGGGGTGGTGTTTCAGGGTTTAGGGCAGTGCAGTGGTGTTCGGGCAGTGTAGGGGGTAGTGCTGGGGGTGGTGTTTCAGGGTTTAGGGCAGTGCAGTGGTGTTCGGGCAGTGTAGGGTGTTGTGCTGAGGGGTGGTGTTTCAGGGTTTAGGGCAGTGTAGTGGTGTTCGGGCAGTGTAGGGGGTCATGCTGGGGGTGGTGTTTCAGGGTTTAGGGCAGTGCAGTGGTGTTTGGGCAGTGTAGGGGGTCGTGCAGGGGGTGGTGTTTCAGGGTTTAGGGCAGTGCAGTGGTGTTCGGCCACTGTAGGTGGTCTTGCTGGGGGTGGTGTTTCAGGCTTTAGGTGCAGTGGTGTTCGGGCAGTGTAGGGGGTCTTGCTGGGGGTGGTGTTTCAGGGTTTAGGGCAGTGCAGTGGTGTTCGGGCAGTGTAGGCGGTCGTGCTGGGGCTGGGGCTGGTGTTTCAGGGTTTAGGGCAGTGCAGTGGTGTTCGGGCAGTGTAGGGGGTCGTGCTGGGGCTGGTGTTTCAGGGTTTAGGGCAGTGCAGTGGTGTTCGGGCAGTTTAGGGGGTCTTGCTGGGGGTGGTGTTTCAGGGTTTAGGGCAGTGGTGTTCGGGCAGTGTAAGGGGTCTTGCTGGGGGTGATGTTTCAGGGTTTAGGGCAGTGCAGTCGTGTTCGGGCAGTGTAGGGGGTCTTGCTGGGGGTAGTGTTTCGGGGTTTAGGGCAGTGCAGTGGTGTTCGTGCAGTGTAGGGGGTCGTGCTGGGGGTGGTGTTTCAGGGTTTAGGGCAGTGCAGTGGTGTTCGGGCAGTGTAGGGGATCGTGCAGGGGTGGTGTTTCAGGGTTTAGGGCAGTGCAGTGGTGTTCGGGCAGTGTAGGGGGTCGTGCTGGGGGTGGTGTTTCAGGGTTTAGGGCAGTGCAGTGGTGTTCGGGCAGTGTAGGGGGTCGTGCAGGGGGTGGTGTTTCAGGGTTTAGGGCAGTGCAGTGGTGTTCGGGCAGTGTAGGGGTCGTGCTGGGGCTGGTGTTTCAGGGTTTAGGGCAGTGCAGTGGTGTTCGGGCAGTGTAGGGGGTCTTGCTGGGGGTGGTGTTTCAGGGTTTAGGGGCAGTGGTGTTCGGGCAGTGTAGGGGGTCTTGCTGGGGGTGATGTTTCAGGGTTTAGGGCAGTGCAGTGGTGTTCGGGCAGTGTAGGGGGTCGTGCTGGGGATGGTGTTTCAGGGTTTAGGGCAGTGCAGTAGTGTTCGGGCAGTGTAGGGGGTCATGCAGGGGGTGGTGTTTCAGGGTTTAGGGCAGTGCAGTGGTGTTCGGGCAGTGTAGGGGGTCGTGCTGGGGGTGGTGTTTCAGGGTTTAGGGCAGTGGTGTTCGGGCAGTGTAGGGGGTCTTGCTGGGGGTGATGTTTCAGGGTTTAGGGCAGTGCAGTGGTGTTCGGGCAGTGTAGGGGGTCGTGAAGGGGTGGTGTTTCAGGGTTTAGGGCAGTGCAGTGGTGTTCGGGCAGTGTAGGGGGTCGTGCTAGGGTTGGTGTTTCAGGGTAGTGCAGTGGTGTTCGGGCAGTGTAGGGGGTCGTGCAGGGGCTGGTGTTTCAGGGTATAGGGCAGTGCAGTGGTGTTCGGGCAGTGTAGGGTGGTCGTGCTGGGGGTAGTGTTTTAGGGTTTAGGGTAGTGCAGTGGTGCTTGTGTAGTGTAGGGGGTCGTGCTGGGGTAGTGTTTTAGGGTTTAGGGTAGTGCAATGGTGTTTGTGTAGTGTAGGGGTCATGTTTTAGGGTAGTGCAGTGGTGTTTGGGCAGTGTAGGGGGTCGTGCTGGGGGTAGTGTTTTAGGATTTAGGGTTAGTGCAGTGGTGTTTGGGTAGTGTAGCGGGTCGTGCTGGGGGTAGTGTTTTAGGGTTTAAGGTAGTGCAGGGGTGTTTGTGTAGTGTAGGGGGTCATGCTGGGGGTAGTGTTTTAGGGTTTAGGGTAGTGCAGTGGTGCTTGTGTAGTGTAGGGGGTCGTGCTGGGGGTAGTGTTTTAGGGTTTAGGGTAGTGCAGTGGTGTTTGTGTAGTGTAGGGGGTCATGTTTTAGGGTAGTGCAGTGTGTGAGAAGTTGGCCTGGCATATGCTGTCCACTATTTATAGTGGGCACCTTGCACCAGTCCAAACAACCCCTTATTGGAGATAGGTTAAAGACAACCTTTATTGAAAGCTATCCTAGTGGTAGCTATGGAGAGCAGCCTTCAGGCTAAGTCTTGAAGGAATGTAAAGCAGCTTGTTTTACCAGTCTATAATCTCTTGAGTGACCAAATGAAAGAGCACCACACCAGGTATATATTCAAAATATATGTATTTATTGCTAAACACACCCCTCTAGTCTCTTTATGAGGCTAGAGTTCGAAGTACATAAGTTATAAGTTATTAATTCACAGTAATAGCACAAATACACGTTTGGGCCCTAGGGGCGTACTCAAACCATATACCAATAAAGTGGTATGCGAACCACGACTGAACTAGACACTAGGCCTAGAGCCTCTAGAAGTGCTTGGACCACAAGGAACCACCCAAGGTAGTGACACAGGGGACCCACGGGAGACGCGTGCAGTGTAAATACACAACCGCGATACGCCGTTAACTTCTATGGAGAAAGTCGGGATCGGGAAAATAGAGAAAAGGGACACTTAAAAGAGGACTAGGACAAAACCCTTTGAGATCTAGGACTTTGAAGAGTCTCTACCCACGGGAGCACCGGAGTACTCGTGTTACCTCACCCAGGGAAGCCGGGTGCATAGGTGCCTTTCGGGGTCGGGTTTCGTCGTCGATTCGAATGGCGATCTGCTGCAAAGTGCTGCTGGCGGCCAAGAGAAAAGTGTCCGGGTGGATCCAAGAGTGGATCGGAGTTCTGAAGAACCTGAAAGCAGAGGGGACAGAGTCTGGGTCACTAGCCAGTGACCAGGAAGGCGATGGACAGATGCCCACCGATGTCGAGTGCTTCAGGTGCGTTGACGGTCGTCTTGACTTTTCAGCCACGAGGTCCAGGAGGCGTTGTCGGCGACCAGGAGCAGGATTCGGGCTGGTACACAATGTTTGTCGAGTGCTGAGGTGTCGGCGACCGGATTGAACCCAACAAGCCTTGGCAACGGCAAGTCTTGGTGAAGATGTAGATCGTCGATGGTGCAGACCAGCAAGGTCTGTGGAACTCACCCAGCAAAGGTAAATGAGGGCAGGCCTGGAGCAACCAGGATGCCAAGTAAGAAAAGGATTGGCCTTCGTTAAGGGCTACTAGCCAACGGGCTAGCGACCGCGAAGGAGCCTCGTGACGCCGCACGTGGATCTGGCTTACAGGACACTCGTGGAGTGGGGGACAGTGATCTTCGGTGCAGGTGGTGCTGGAGGCTAGGGCTACTCGGAGCCTAAAGCACGACTTCTTAGGAGACCCAGAAGAGGATGCACTTGCAAATGTGCTCGGTGTCCAGGGGTCACGGTCTCAAGTCACCCACGATAGCCACGGGCCTCAGCTTTGCTGGGGACTCAGGGTAGCCTCGGGGAAGTCTGAGGATCCACCTCTGGTGATGCGATGACTTCGGCGTCCGACGGGAGCTTCAGAAATGCGAACCGGACAGATGCTTCTTTGGTGCCTGCCAAGCAGGGGAGTCACTCCTTGACCCCAAGGGAGATTCTTCAGTCCTCTAATCTTGTCGTAGAGCGTCGAAGGTCCAGGATTCAGTTTCAGAGTTTCGTCCAGGTATAATCTAAAGTCCTAAGGACTGGGTTCCTACCTTTATTCTAAAAATAGGGGTTGGACTACTCTGTGGCCCCACCTATGGGTGGGTCAGGGCAGAGGGGTGGCTACACCCCTTTCCCTTTGTCCAGTTTGCGCCAAAGCAGGGGCTGCAAGCCCCTGATCCGGTTTGAACTGGGGTATGCACAGGGACACCAAATGTGCCCCCAGTGCAGGACTTCAAAGCACCCGAAAGTGCTCCCGCCCAGCCCCAATACACATTATCCTGTCTGGGGAGGTGGTCACACCTCCCTGGGACAGGAAACCTATTGTCCAGGCCTCCCCTGCCGGAGTTTCGTCCAGCAGCAGGAGGCCAGACTCGTGTCTGTGGCAGCAGCATCCATTTTGTGATGCCAGGGCTCTGGAAAGAAGTTACCGGACTAGTCAGAGTTAACATGTCTTTCCCTTTAGAAGGGTGGAATGCTACCCCCGCCGCCAGGATTGGCGGGGGGTAGTATTCCAAGATGTTTGACACCAAACACAACATGTTTAGGTGCAGCCATTCCAAAGTTAGCATTTTACCGCGAGGATATAATGCGCTTAAGAGTATATGGTCAGGCTGCACTACAAACAGCATCAGAGATGGTCTCCGAACGCTGCAGAGGGGCCCTGCTCATGCAGGGGCACCCTCTCACATAGGAACCACGCACTCTGCCTTTAGGATTGATAAGGCCTGCCTTAGGAGTGACTTATAGGTTTATATGTGTGTATGTATTTCGTGATATAGGTAACCTATATCACAGTAAGAGGTGCATGCACCACCTTACCCAGGCTGCAGTAGCAGACCTGTGGTGTCAGTTTGGATGGCCTTCCAGAGGTGGCATAATACATGCTGCAGCCCCTGGCAGGCCTCTGAGGTACCTATGCCCTTGGTACATAGTATACCATATACTAGGGACTTATAAGGGCACTCCAGATCCCAATCAGTGATGTGCCTAAGGCACATGGAAACCATTTTACAGAGAAAGCAGATAGACTGGGGCCCTAAATAGCAGGATCCCAGTCCAACTAAGTCATAAACCAGCAAAACACCATAAAAAAAGTGGGGGCAACCATATAGTCAGATTCCACCTTCCTACATAACCCCCCCCCCAAATGAAAGGAGATAAGGCTAACCTTGGCCAGTTGAGCCTTCATTGACTAAGTGGTCATATAAGGAAGAACCTGCACTAGCATGGTTGCCCCCTGTCTTATGGTCCACTAAGCAATCCCTTACCCTAAGGGTATGAGAGGGTCTCCACCATGGGGAATCACTACCTGTGGTGTGCTTAGGTAAAGTACAAGGCTGGTGAGGTGTCTGCGTAGAGAAGTGAGGCCCTAGGAATGTTGGCCTCAGCTTCCTCAGATCACTGGTCACCATGTATGCCTGTCTTTCCATGACTGAGTTGCACTTTGCTCTAAGGGTCAACCTTTGGCTGCCTACAGCTGGGGGTTGGGTCCCTTTGGATGGACTACTGGAGGGACATGGCAGGTTTGGAACCTTCTGGTCCCAGGTTTTCCCTTGCCTACCAGAGTCCTTCTGGGGGAGGTCCCTACATAAAGGTATGGGGGATCCCTCAGTGTGTAGAGGAGTTTTCACCTTTCTAGGGCTACTAGACTGGGTGCCCCTAATCTGCTGAAGGGGGGGTTCCTCTGGACAGGGGGCCCTGGGGGGTCCACTGACCTCCCTGACCTCTGCAGCCGTGGGCTGGCTAGGGCAGGGTAGAGAGGGGCAGGTTACCTGCTCCAGACTGGGTACCACCTTGGAATGGTCCTCTGCCATCAGGGGTGTGGCCAGGCCAGGCCTGACTACCTCTGGGGCAGTTCCTTCACTAGGGGTAGGGTCAGTTCCCTGAGGAGGCTGACCCTTACCTACTGTCTGGAGGGAAGAAGACTTTTCTTCAACCCTTGTGCTCTCTTTTGGGGGAGAGTGGGCCATTCTTTCAGGCTCCATCTCTCCAAATTCTTGGGCTGGGGCTGTGGCCATCACAGCCCCACTAACCTTGCAGGGACGCCCAACATCCTAAGATGGGTTTGGTGTTCAACTTCAGCCCAGGCTGAAATTTCCAAATCATTGCCCATCAGGCAATCTACAGGTAGGGTTGGGGACACTGCCACTCTTTTGGGCCTGTGACCCCCTCCCAGCTGAGATTGACTATGGCCATGGGGTGATCTGTTCTGACACCATCAATGTTGGTCACCTGGTATTTAAACTCAGGTAAAAGCTGGTGAGGGGGACTAGTTTCCCTGCCACCATGGTGACACTAGCCCCTGTGTCCCTAAATGCCACAGCTTTCTGACCATTAATTATTGGCTCCAATCTGTACCTGCCCAATGCTATGGGACCCATGGTAAAGGTGGCAAATCCTATACCACCATCAGAGTCAGAGGAGTCTGTTGAGGGGTCCCTGTCTAAACTAGGGCCCACCTCTGTTCCTCTTGCAAAAGCACCTAACTTTTTGGGTGCACTACTCCCAACTGGAGGATTACTACTGGTAGTACCAGGAGGGGTGGTAGTAGTTGTGGGAGGAACATTTTCTTTATTGCCAATCCTGGGGCAACTAGGATCAGTTTTCCAGTGCCCAGGCTTTTTACAGACATGGCAATAGGGTTTCTTTTCAGGAGAGGAAGGAGTTTGGGACCCACCCCCAGAAGAGGAATTTTGGGGCCCTGTAGGGGACTTATCCTTAGATTTATCCCCACCTTTCTCTTGGGACTTAGTAGAATCTTTCTTCTGGTCACCACCCTGATTTCTAGTTTTTACTCTGGTTCTGACCCATTTGTCTGCCTTCTTTCCCAATTCTTGGGGAGAGGTCAGATCAGAGTCCACCAGATACTGGTGCAAAAGCTGGTTTTGACAATTATTAAGGATCTGCTCCCTCATAATCAAATTGTACAATCCTAAAAAGTCATGCACTTTGTTGCCATGTATCCAACCTTCCAGAGCCTTTGTAGCACAATCTACAAAGTCTACCCAGTCTTGAGTCTCTGCTTTTGGGTGTCTCTGAACTTCAACCTGTACTGTTCAGTGGTTAGGCCAAACCCATCAATAAGAGCACTCTTCAAGACCTTGTAATTATCAGCATCCTCCTCTCTAACAGTGAGGAGCTTATCTCTATCTTTGTCAGCAAAGGAGAGCCACAAGATTGCTGCCCACTGCTCCTGAGGGACCTTCTGTACTTTACAGGCCGTCTCCAGTGCAGTTATCCATTTGTGGATGTCATCCCCACTCTGGTAGGGAGGGACAATCTTGTTTAGGTTTCTATGGTCATAAGACCTCTCCCTATCTCTAGGGATATTGCTGCCACCATGGGACTCTAGTCCCAACTTTCTTCTCTCTCTAAGGAGATCTAGGGATTCCCTATCTAAAGCCAATTGCTTTTTTCTGATTTCCAGCTGAGTTTCCTCATACTGGACCAGTCTGGCTCTTCTCTCATGAGAGGATTCCCTCCTGTGAGAGGAGATAGAGCTCCCTATAGAGGTGCCAGAGTGGTTAGACTCCTGAGAAGGAGATCTAGACTTCCTGGGCACACTCTTAATCCTTCCTGGGGGGACAAAGAGGGTGTCATCCTGATCATCCTCATCATCGTCCACAGGAGGGATTGGGTTATCCAGGTCAGGGTCATTGTCAGCCTCCTGGCCAGTTTCAGTGGGGGGGCTGGGGGTATTGGTACCCCTGGCATCCTCCTCTTCTCCTGCCCCACCCTCAGCTCCTACCCCTTCAGTCCCTACAGGCTTACTAAGGTCATAAGCCACCAACAACTCCTTGAGGTGTTGGGTGGTGGGGCTTTGGCCTGTCCTTATTTTTCTCAAGTTACATAAAGCTCTCAATTCCAAGAATGGGAGTGTATCATACTTGGAGGGTGGAAGCTCAATGGCTTCCTGCAAGGATTCTCTGGATCCTGCCCTTAAAGACATTACTAGTGTGGTGTGGTGTATGCACTACCTACTCTAGTGTGGCCTACTAAACTCTCTTGAGTTGTAGAAAGGGTTGTGCTATCCCTTTACACACAACTCTAAGTTCAGTAGAACTTACTGTATTCTAAGCTTAAATTATATGTACCTTAGGTACCTTTAGTGGTTTTCAGTTGATCAATTCAATTGAGATTATCTGGTAAAACAATAGCAAGCTGGAATCCCACACGCTGCACACCAATGTGAGAAGTTGGCCTGGCATATGCTGTCCACTATTTATAGTGGGCACCTTGCACCAGTCCAAACAACCCCTTATTGGAGATAGGTTAAAGACAACCTTTATTGAAAGCTATCCTAGTGGTAGCTATGGAGAGCAGCCTTCAGGCTAAGTCTTGAAGGAATGTAAAGCAGCTTGTTTTACCAGTCTATAATCTCTTGAGTGACCAAATGAAAGAGCACCACACCAGGTATATATTCAAAATATATGTATTTATTGCTAAACACACCCCTCTAGTCTCTTTATGAGGCTAGAGTTCGAAGTACATAAGTTATAAGTTATTAATTCACAGTAATAGCACAAATACACGTTTGGGCCCTAGGGGCGTACCAAACCATATACCAATAAAGTGGTATGCGAACCACGACAGAACTAGACACTAGGCCTAGAGCCTCTAGAAGTGCTTGGACCACAAGGAACCACCCAAGGTAGTGACACAGGGGACCCACGGGAGACGCGTGCAGTGTAAATACACAACCGCGATACGCCGTTAACTTCTATGGAGAAAGTCGGGATCGGGAAAATAGAGAAAAGGGACACTTAAAAGAGGACTAGGACAAAACCCTTTGAGATCTAGGACTTTGAAGAGTCTCTACCCACGGGAGCACCGGAGTACTCGTGTTACCTCACCCAGGGAAGCCGGGTGCATAGGTGCCTTTCGGGGTCGGGTTTCGTCGTCGATTCGAATGGCGATCTGCTGCAAAGTGCTGCTGGCGGCCAAGAGAAAAGTGTCCGGGTGGATCCAAGAGTGGATCGGAGTTCTGAAGAACCTGAAAGCAGAGGGGACAGAGTCTGGGTCACTAGCCAGTGACCAGGAAGGCGATGGACAGATGCCCACCGATGTCGAGTGCTTCAGGTGCGTTGACGGTCGTCTTGACTCTTCAGCCACGAGGTCCAGGAGGCGTTGTCGGCAACCAGGAGCAGGATTCGGGCTGGTACACAATGTCTGTCGAGTGCTGAGGTGTCGGCGACCGGATTGGACCCAACAAGCCTTGGCAACGGCAAGTCTCGGTGAAGATGTAGATCGTCGATGGTGCAGACCAGCAAGGTCTGTGGAACTCACCCAGCGAGGGTAAGTGAGGGCAGGCCTGGAGCAACCAGGATGCCAAGTAAGAAAAGGATTGGCCTTCGTTAAGGGCTACTAGCCAACGGGCTAGCGACCGCAAAGGAGCCTCGTGACACCGCACGTGGATCTGGCTTACAGGACACTCGTGGAGTGGGGGCCAGTGATCTTTGGTGCAGGTGTTGCTGGAGGCTAGGGATACTCGGAGCCCAAAGCACAACTTCTTGGAAGACCCAGAAGAGGATGCACTTGCAAATGTGCTCGGTGTCCAGGGGTCACGGTCTCAAGTCACCCACGATAGCCACGGGCCTCAGCTTTGCTGGGGACTCAGGGTAGCCTCGGGAAGTCTGAGAATCCACCTCTGGTGATGCGATGACTTCGGCGTCCGACAGGAGCTTCAGAAATGCGAACCGGACAGATGCTTCTTTGGTGCCTGCCAAGCAGGGGAGTCACTCCTTGACCCCAAGGGAGATTCTTCAGTCCTCTAATCTTGTCGTAGAGCGTCGAAGGTCCAGGATTCAGTTTCAGAGTTTCGTCCAGGTATAATCTAAAGTCCTAAGGACTGGGTTCCTACCTTTATTCTAAAAATAGGGGTTGGACTACTCTGTGGCCCCACCTATGGGTGGGTCAGGGCAGAGGGGTGGCTACACCCCTTTCCCTTTGTCCATTTCGCGCCAAATCAGGGGCTGCAAGCCCCTGATCCGGTTTGAACTGGGGTATGCACAGGGACACCAAATGTGCCCCCAGTGCAGGATTTCAAAGCACCCGAAAGTGCTCCCGCCCAGCCCCAATACACATTATCCTGTCTGGGAGGTGGTCACACCTCCCTGGGACAGGAAACCTATTGTCCAGGCCTCCCCTGCCGGAGTTTCGTCCAGCAGCAGGAGGCCAGACTCGTGTCTGTGGCAGCAGCATCCATTTTGTGATGCCAGGGCTCTGGAAAGAAGTTACCGGACTAGTCAGAGTTAACATGTCTTTCCCTCTAGAAGGGTGGAATGCTACCCCCGCCGCCAGGATTGGCGGGGGGTAGTATTCCAAGATGTTTGACACCAAACACGACATGTTTAGGTGCAGCCATTCCAAAGTTAGCATTTTACCGCGAGGATATAATGCGCTTAAGAGTATATGATCAGGCTGCACTACAAACAGCATCAGAGATGGTCTCCGAACGCTGCAGAGGGGCCCTGCTCATGCAGGGGCACCCTCTCACATAGGAACCACGCACTCTGCCTTTAGGATTGATAAGGCCTGCCTTAGGAGTGACTTATAGGTTTATATGTGTGTATGTATTTCGTGATATAGGTAAGCTATATCACAGTAAGGGGTGCATGCACCACCTTACCCAGGCTGCAGTAGCAGACCTGTGGTGTCAGTTTGGATGGCCTTCCAGAGGTGGCATAATACATGCTGCAGCCCCTGGCAGGCCTCTGAGGTACCTATGCCCTTGGTACATAGTATACCATATACTAGGGACTTATAAGGGCACTCCAGATCCCAATCAGTGATGTGCCTAAGGCACATGGAAACCTTTTTACAGAGAAAGCAGATAGACTGGGGCCCTGAATAGCAGGATCCCAGTCCAACTAAGTCATAAACCAGCAAAACACCATAAAAAAAGTGGGGGCAACCATATAGTCAGATTCCACCTTCCTACACAGTGGTGTTTGGGTAGTGTAGGGGGTCGTGCTGGGGGTAGTGTTTTAGGATTTAGGTTAGTGCAGTGGTGTTGGAGTAGTGTTTTAGGGTTTAGGGTAGTGCAGTGGTGTTTGTGTAGTGTAGGGGGTCATGCTGGGGGTAGTGTTTTAGGGTTTAGGATAGTGCAGTGGTGCTTGTGTAGTGTAGGGGGTCGTGCTGGGGGTAGTGTTTTAGGGTTTAGGGTAGTGCAGTGGTGTTTTTGTAGTGTAGGGGGTCATGTTTTAAGATGCAACGCTCCAATACCTGACCAGTCTGCACTACATAAAACTGCAAAAAACTAAAAATAAAGTGTTTTGCACACTTTTGTCATTGGGCTATATGTGGGCTACATCTGGGTATTATTTGTGCTACATTTGGGCTCTTTTTTCACTGGTGGCCATCTTTGAAGACTTCTTTGTTATGAAGTTTCCTAATTTCCTCATTTACTGCAGTCTCCTCAGTAGGAAATGCTTTCAGTTTTTTACTTTGATTCCATCAAGAAGGCATTCAGATGTGTCACACATTTGCCATAAATTCAGAATGTTAGCACTCTAGTTGTTCATTAGATCACTGTAGTAAAGCTACTGCTCACCAAGGAGTTAACTGGAAGTCTACTGTTGGTATTGAAAGTGATTGTTTCAGTCTGCATGTCAGAATTTTCTAATGAAATAGAAGAGGATTTGAGATCTCACTTAAAACATGCACTCAATTTTCTTTTTGCAGCACTAACCATAATTTCTATGGCAAAATGAACCCCCTCATTTTGTTCCTTTTAAATTAAATGTTTTAAGTGTTACCAGTTTATTCCAATCAAGATGGTTTCAGGTGTGCCATACTTTTGTCATAAGTAAGGCTGTTAGCACTCTAGTTGTTCTTTAGAACACTCTGGGAAGCTGCAGTAGAACACAAAGGCATCAACTGACAGGCTGCTCCTGTTGAAATATAACAGGAAGATATTTGAGATCTCACTTAAAACATGTCCTAATTTTTCTTTCTACAGCACTAATTTATTTTATTTATTTATTAATTGAACTTATAATGCGCAACAGCTACCCAAAAAGGGTTTCCCGGCGCAAACGCAAGTACAGAGGCTGATGTCAAGGCAGAGGCAGCAGGCTAATGATTAAAAAGCCATGTCTTCAAGGATTTACGGAAATGAATGTAGTTAGTTTCGGTTCGAAGAGTTAGGGGCATAGCATTCCAGAGTGAGGGGCCAAGATGAGAGAAAGACCTACCGCCCATCCTTGCTAGTTTGATTTTTGGGACAGAAAACCTCCCCTGCTTAGATGAACGAAGGTCACGAAGATGGACATAGGGATGAACCAGTGATTGAAGGTATTTGGGGACCGTACCACTTTTGATTTTAAACATGTAGCTCAGGGCTTTGAACTTAACTCGGTTCTCCACCCTGAGCCAGTGCAAGTCACGGAGATGGCCGGAAACAGAGGAAGTTCTGGGGATTCGGCATAAGAGCCTAGCTGCAGAGTTTTGAACCAATTGCAGCCTGCGTGTCACCTCTTTGTTAGAACCCAAGTACAGAACATTGCCGTAGTCAAGTCTTGAAGTAATCAAGGCGTGAACAACAGTCCTCTGAGTGGGTTCTGGTAGCATCCTGATGATTTTTTTTAGCCACTTCAGGATAGTGAAACAAGTAGCAGCTACTTTAACAGCTTGGTTATGCATACTTAGTGTATCATCCATGATTACACCCAAATTTCGAGCTTGGCGGACCGGTATAGGAAGAGCACCCATCTCGCAGGGCCAATGTTGAGGACCCCAAAGTTCCCTATTTTTCCCAAATATAAGAACCTCGGTTTTTCCTCCATTCAGTTTGAGGTAGTTAGACTGCATCCATGATGCAATATTCCTAACCATAATTTCTATGGCAAAATGAACCCCTCATTTTGTTCCTTTTAAATTAAATGTTTTAAGTGTTACCAGTTTATTCCAATCAAGATGGCTTCAGGTGTGCCATACTTTTGTCATAAGTAAGACTGTTAGCGCTCTAGTTGTTCTTTAGAACACTCTGGGAAGCTGCAGTAGAACACAAAGGCATCAACTGACAGGCTGCTCCTGTTGAAATATAACAGGAAGATATTTGAGATCACACTTGAAACATGTCCTAATTTTTCTTTCTACAGCACTAACCATAATTTCTATGACAAAATGAACCCCATCATTTTGTTCCTTTTTAAATTAAATGTTTTAAGTGTTACCAGTTTATTCCAATCAAGATGGCTTCAGGTGTGCCATACTTTTGTCATAAGTAAGACTGTTAGCGCTCTAGTTGTTCTTTAGAACACTCTGGGAAGCTGCAGTAGAACACAAAGGCATCAACTGACAGGCTGCTCCTGTTGAAATATAACAGGAAGATATTTGAGATCACACTTGAAACATGTCCTAATTTTTCTTTCCAGAGCACTAACCATAATTTCTATGACAAGATGAACCCCATCATTTTGTTCCTTTTTAAATTAAATGTTTTAAGTGTTACCAGTTTATTCCAATCAAGATGGCTTCAGGTGTGCCATACTTTTGTCATAAGTAAGGCTGTTAGCACTCTAGTTGTTCTTTAGAACACTCTGGGAAGCTGCAGTAGAACACAAAGGAATCAACTGACAGTCTCTGCCCTTGTTGGATGTACATGTTTTACTGAGAATGTCAGACTTCATTCTCACATGACTGAGAAAGATAATGTGAATTTACAGAAAATATGCTCTCATTTTAGCTTCTGGAGCACCTTCCAAAACTGTATGGGACAAGCATGTGAAAATAGTTTTCTCTCAAACATGATTCATGATATCCCAGCAGAAGGTTTTTCACAGGGTAAAATCACCTTAGAACACACCACAATTCCTGAAATTAGTATGGTACCATCAACAAATGAATTCTAATGTAACAAAAGTCTGTTATCACCCTTTATAGTTCTCCTTTTGGTAACCCTCAAAATCTTCGATTCACTACAATGCATTTCAATGGGGTACTATCATTTATATTGGTCCCAAGATGGCTGCCAGCAATTCCAGGATGAAGTGCTGACAGCCAATCAGATCTCACGATGACATGTGTGGTTAGGCTCCGCCCAGATATATATGTGTTTTTACTTTTGATTTTCTCAGCAACTACTGAACGGATTTACAACATTTAACAAAAGGGTTTTTTCTGAACCAAGAACTACCTCTTTGCCAAATTTGGTGTAATTCCGTTCAGCAGTTCGGGCTGTAGCCTTGCATAAAGTTTCCTATGGGAAATTGATTTTTTGACTCTTATTTTTTTAATTTCTCCGCAACTACTGAACGGATTTACACCATTTAACAAAAGGGTTCTTTCTGAACCAAGAACTACCTCTTTGCCAAATTTTGTGTAATTCCGTTCAGCAGTTCGGGCTGTAGCCGTGGCTAAAGTTTCCTATGGGAAAATGAATGGGGAAAACACGTTTTGGGACCCCCCTTTTTTCTCGGCCCCTGCTTGACGAATCACCCCGAAACTTTCAGGGTAGGAGAGGACCGGAGCGGGCCATAAAGTTTGAAAATTTCGCCAAGATTCGTCAACCGACGCAAGAGTTATTTTAAATAGAATGTTGCGGATTTCCTATGGAAAATAGGTCCTAACTATAACTATCTACTGGCGACCGCCAGTAGATAATATATATATATATATATATATATCTCCAAATAAATTCCCAAGTTCGACGATGCAGCAAACAACACGGGCACAGACTCCAATTGATATGTGGCTTTATTTCACAAAGACATGGTCCATATGACGCCTTTCGGCCGCCGAACTGCGGCCTTGATCACATAACGCGCTGCGTGAAAGTGACAACTTATATACAGGTGAGTTATTTTACATTTTTTTCATTTTTTTTCTTTACTTAACCAAAGAGTGCATTTTGACCTAATCCCAGGTGGTCTCATGTTCAAGACCCACATGTAACATAATGGACATTATAAACAGACTCACGGCCTAAGTACAAAATCTGGATAGACCCAATGGACATACATACAGTGAATAGCTCTGGGTAACTCTAGTAATTTGTAGAAAGTAATTATCAGCAAATATATATATATATATGTGAGAAGTGATAGAGGTTATCGTGTATGTATAACCTACAAACTAAACTCCTAGTGAGATAACTCGACGTGCCTGTAAGAGCAACCCACGTAAAGCTGCAATTTTCGCAAACAAAAGAACAGAGGCACAGGAAGAGCAAGTGATTTACCAAATATCAGACAGTTTGTTAAAGTGTGGAACCCAGGGGCAGTTAGCTAGCAGTTAATGAGCAGTAACTGGGTCGTAGAATTAGCTTCTGGGTGGTGAGAAAACCTGACTATTACATGGCAACAAGCTCAAGCTTAAGGTACGTTCTACCTGATTGCATTGAGCTAGAAGAGGAAAGAAATAATGGGCTAATGATCCTGGTCCATGATAGAAGTAATCTGTGGCCCTTAGGAAATGAAGTTCTGTTCAAGTGACTTGTATGACTGTGTGCCTTTGTTTAAGCATCTCTTTGTCTATGCTTCTCTCTGCAATGTTGCTTGGTGTGCATGCACATGTGTTATTTGACATACCTGCATTTCTCTCTTCAGCTTTACTTTATATTAATCTACGAAGGTGCAGGTGCTCATCTGTGACAGAATGAAGGTTCAAAACAGAGTTGTCAGTACATTGCACTGTCCCATTTCCTCTTCCCTGCAGTAACATTATTGCCAAGTGACTGTGACTACTTCAGACAGGAAGGGACTGCAGGGCAAACTGTTCAGACAGGCCCCTTGAAAGTGGGAGGAAGACTTTAAATTAATGTTTGTGAGCACCAGCTACTGCAGGTGGAGACATACTGGACACACTATAAATCGGGCCAACCTGGGTTAAATTTTCAAGCAGGAGAAACATGGTTGTTAATTAAACTACAATAAACAATAAGAGAGAGAGGGAATTTTTAGAAGGAGCACTCTTGGTCCCCCAAATTATATAGTCCAAACAACAAAAGATTGTGCCTTCTTAGGAGAAGAGCTAGCATGAAGGATCAAATTTGATTCTTTTGAAAGCCCTCACTCACCAACCTAGTTGGTGACATGCTTCATCATCGGGCCCCACCAGGAAGGTCGAGTACCTCCCCGGTGTGCTTCAACGCCAGAATTACTGCGGAGCGGGTTAAAGTGACAAGTGCAAGTGATTGTGAAGTGAATTAAAAGTGACTAGGCTGTATCCGAAAATAATTTTATTCGTCGGACAGTCAGGCACAGATAAAAACAAAGTGAGTGATATAATCGCTGAAAGGATTGGTCAGCTATGTCTCACTGTGTGTGGTCAACATGTTTCTGCCTCTATGATGCTACTAGCTAGGCATTCGTCAGGACCATGGTGAAGACCCCGGCGGTATGAGCACGCTAAGGCTCACCCCTAACCAGGAGGTCAGATGCGTGAAAAGCAGGAAAATATCTTTAAAAACCTGCTATAACTGCAGGATCCTTCTTACTTATTGGAACCCAGCAGATCTATATAGGGTGATCACTAATCACACCCTGGGTCTCGGGAGGGGGTGGTGGCTAGTTGGCACACCGCCGGGAAAGCCAAGCACCCGCTTGGTACCTGTTCAAACCCTCAAAAAACCGGACCCCGTCGATGACGCATCTGACCTCCTGGTTAGGGTGAGCCTTAGCGTGCTCATACCGCCGGGGTCTACACCATGGTCCTGACGAATGCCTAGCTAGTAGCATTTTGTTGTTTGGACTGTTAATTAAATTATTCAGAATATATCCTATATTTTACTATGACTAGCAGAAAATATGTGTCACACTAAACAATTACTGGTACACCATTAAGACAGGTCTGAGGGTGTCAGGCCTACATCTGAAATGTATGTTCACCTGTCATTCTACATTTTTGATTATACCTTGAATTTCACTTCCTTTCATCTTTTTGAGGTTAATAGAATAGTTGGAACACACAAAAGGTGAAGAGTCGAATACTTACAGTTTGTCTAACCACTGGCAATTACTCCCAACCCATTGTTCTTTTGATACAGCTTGGTTCCAGTGACACAGTAAGCATGGGACCAACGTCTGGGGGCACCCATGCCACTTAGGGTGGCGTATGAAACACACAAAAGGTGATGGGAGGAATGCTTGCAATTTATCTAAACACTGGCGATCGCTTGCGATAGTATCCCAACCCATCATTCTTTTGCTTACCATGCCACCTCAGTTTTCACCCAGCCATATGCAAATCAGTCTTGACCCTGCTCCTCGTGGGAACAGTCCAGTCCGAAATGCCTGGCCAGGTCCTCCCTGAACTTGAACACAAGCAACCCAGGATCATTTTCTCCTTAGTTATGGGCTCATCAGCCGGGTACAGCTTGGTTTCTGTCACACAGTGAGCATGAAACCCACGTCTGGGCATACCCATGCCACTTAGGATGGTACATGAGAAACCCCAAAGGTGATGGGTGAAATGCTTGCAAATTACCATTAAGTTGACTAACACCAATGTACAATTTTGCAGGGCTATTAAACTGCAAACCATTATGTGTGCAAGAGCCTCAGAAAATAAACATTATTAGTTATTTAATATCAGGAAAATGTGAAGGTACAATAGAGGATATTGGATCTTGTGGAGCACAGTGTAAAGTTATTTAAAGCTTATTAATGTTAGGTATTGTGAAGCCAACCTATTGCTTTCTGAAAACACAGACAGTGAGCTTCAGATCAGCCCACTTCAACCATTTTGAGTGTCTGGGTCTGCCCCTTCAACCACTTGATTGATACATTGTCGATCACTCCAATCACTTCTTAAATCAGCTCAGAGATGTATTTTAGCCTCACCATCATGCCATTGGATGTGTGGGTGTATCACTGCATTTCTTTGGAAGTGCTTCTATTAGATCACCTGAGTTGACATCTGTCTCCACCTCAGGTATACAGCGACCATTAATGCAACAAGTGTATTGGCAGATGAACCAATGTGTCTCAGGGGTCTTTGCACTCTATTTATTGTTGCCTTTTAATGGTCAAGCAGTCAGTGGGTGAGGGCATTTTATTTGCAACCATTAGCACCTATGGCAACCTTGCTTCACTGCTGCCTTCTTTAATGCGCTTATAATTGTGTCCAATTTTGAATCCACATAGTTTGATTGCCTAGTTTGTTACACATTTCTCAAAATAAAATCATCTGAGAGGAGTAATATTGTAATAAAAAGGCAAAGGAGCATACATTGCATGCTTTAATATCTCACTATTATTGCAGTCTTTTTTTCAAAAAATTATAAAGCCATGACATCCCCTCTCCAGAACCTTCCCTTTATATTATCATCTTTGGGGAAATGTCACCCAAAACAAATACTCTTGGCTACAACCCTAGACACAATAGTGCATAACCTGCCCATATTTACTTGGTTGAGGAAGGAAGATGTTTTATATGTCTGGGTCCCAGGTATAAAAACTCTCATGCCTTGGAGCTAATAACAAGTGTAGGAAGGTGGAATCTGACTATATGGTTGCCTCCACTTTTTTTATGGTGTTTTGCTGGTTTATGACTTAGTTGGACTGGGATCCTGCTATTCAGGGCCCCAGTCTATCTGCTTTCTCTGTAAAATGGTTTCCATGTGCCTTAGGCACATCTCTGATTGGAATCTGGAGTGCCCTTATAAGTCCCTAGTATATGGTATACTATGTACCAAGGGCATAGGTAGCCTCAGAGGCCTACCCGGGGCTGCAGCACGTATTGTGCCACCCCTGGACGGCCAACCAAACTGACACCACAGGTCTGCTACTGCAGCCTGGGTAAGGTGGTGCATGCACCCCTTACTGTGATATAGGTTACCTATATCACTAAATACATACACACATATAAACCTATAAGTCACTCCTAAGGCAGGCCTTATCAATCCTAAAGGCAGAGTGCCTGGTTCCTATGTGAGAGGGTGCCCCTGCATGAGCAGGGCCCCTCTGCAGCGTTCGGAGACCATCTCTGATGCTGTTTGTAGTGCAGCCTGACCATATACTCTTAAGCGCATTATATCCTCGCGGTAAAATGCTAACTTTGGAATGGCTGCACCTAAACATGTCGTGTTTGGTGTCAAACATCTTGGAATACTACCCCCCACCAATCCTGGCGGCGGGGGTAGCATTCCACCCTTCTAGAGGGAAAGACATGTTAACTCTGGCTTACCCGGTAACTTCTTTCTGAAGCCCTGGCATCACAAAATGGATGCTGCTGCCACAGACACAAGTCTGGCCTCCTGCTGCTGGACGAAACTCCGGCAGGGGAGGCCTGGACAATAGGTTTCCTGTTGCAGGGAGGTGTGACCACCTCCCCAGACAGGATAATGTGCATTGGGGCTGGGTGGGTGCACTCTTAGAGTGCTTTGAAGTCCTGCACTGGGGGAGCAAAAGGCTCCTCTGTGCATATGCCAGTTCAAACCAGCTCAGGGGCTACCTGCCCCTGCTCTGGCGCGAAACTGGACAAAGGGAAGTGGGTGTAGCCACCCCTCCCTTGACCCTCCCATAGGTGGGGTCATAGAGTTAGTCCAACCCCTATTTTTAGAATAAAGGTAGGAACCCAGTCCTTAGGACTTTAGATTATACCTGGATGAAACTCTGAAACTGAATCCTGGACCTTCGACGCTCTACTCACGATTAGAGGACTGAAGAATCTCCCTTGGGGTCAAGGAGTGACTCCCTGCTTGGCAGGCACCAAAGAAGCATCTGTCCGGTTCGCATTTCTGAAGCTCCCATCGGACGCCGAAGTCATCGCATCACCAGAGGTGGATTCTCAGACTTCCCCGAGGCTACCCTGAGTCCCCAGCAAAGCTGAGGCCCGTGGCTATCGTGGGTGACTTGAGACCGTGACCCCTGGACACCGAGCACACTTGCAAGTGCACCATCTTCTGGGTCTCCCAAGAAGTCATGCTTTGGGCTCCGAGTAGCCCTAGCCTCCAGTACCACCTGCACCGAAGATCACTGGCCCCCACTCCACGAGTGTCCTGTAAGCCAGTTCCACGTGCGGCGTCATGAGGCTCCTTCGCGGTCGCTAGCCCATTGGCTAGTAGCCCCTAACGAAGGCCAATCTTTCCTTACTTGGCATCCTGGTTGCTCCAGGCCTGCCCTCACTTACCCTTGCTGGGTGAGTTCCACAGACCTTGCTGGTCTGCACCATCGACGATCTACATCTTACTCGAGACTTGACGTTGCCAAGGCTTGTTGGGTCCAATCCGGTCGCCGATACCTCAGCACTCGACAGACATCGAGCACCAGCCCGAATCCTGCTCCTGGTCACCAACAACGCCTCCCGGACCTCGTGGCTGAAGAGTCAAGACGACTGTCAACGCACCTGAAGCACTCGACATCGGTGGGCATCTGTCCATCGCCTTCCTGGTCACTGGCTAGTGACCCAGACTCTGTCCCCTCTGCTTTCAGGTTCACCAGAACTCCGATCCACTCTTGGATCCACCCGGACACTTTTCTCTTGGCCGCCAGCAGCACTTTGCAGCAGATCGCCATTCGAATCGACGACGAAACCCGACCCCGAAAGGCACCTATGCACCCGGCTTCCTGGGTGAGGTAACACGAGTACTCCGGTGCTCCCGTGGGTAGAGACTCTTCAAAGTCCTAGATCTCAAAGGGTTTTGTCCTAGTCCTCTTTTAAGTGTCCCTTTCCTCTATTTTCCCGATCCCGACTTTCTCCATAGAAGTTAACGGCGTATCGCGGTTGTGTATTTACACTGCACGCGCTCTCCCGTGGGTCCCCTGTGTCACTACCTTGGGTGGTTCCTTGTGGTCCAAGCACTTCTAGAGGCTCTAGGCCTAGTGTCTAGTTCAGTCATGGTTCGCATACCACTTTATTGGTATATGGTTTGGTACGCCCCTAGGGCCCAAACGTGTATTTGTGCTATTACTGTGATTTAAGATCTTATAACTTATGTATTTCGAACTCTAGCCTCATAAAGAGACTAGAGGGGTGTGTTTAGTAATAAATACATATATTTTGAATATATACCTGGTGTGGTGCTCTTTCATTTGGTCACTCAAGAGATTATAGACTGGTAAAACAAGCTGCTTTACATTCCTTCAAGACTTAGCCTGAAGGCTGCTCTCCATAGCTACCACTAGGATAGCTTTCAGTAAGGTTGTCTTTAACCTATCTCCAATAAGGGGTTGTTTGGACTGGTGCAAGGTGCCCACTATAATTAGTGGACAGCATATGCCAGGCCAACTTCTCACATTGGTGTGCAGCGTGTGGGATTCCAGCTTGCTATTGTTTTACCAGATAATCTCAATTGAATTGATCAACTGAAAACCACTAAAGGTACTCTAAGGTACATATAATTTAAGCTTAGAATAACAGTAAGTTCTACTGAACTTAGAGTTGTGTGTTAAGGGATAGCACAACCCTTTCTACAACTCAAGAGAGTTTAGTAGGCCACACTAGAGTAGGTAGTGCATACACCACACCACACTAGTAATGTCCTTAAGGGCAGGATCCAAAGAATCCTTGCAGGAAGCCATTGAGCTTCCACCCTCCAAGTATGATACACTCCCATTCTTGGAATTGAGAGCTTTATGTAACTTGAGAAAATTAAGGGCAGGCTAAAGCCTCACCACCCAACACCTCAAGGAGTTGTTGGTGGCTTATGACCTTAGTAAGATCTGTAGGGACTGAAGGGGTAGGAGCTGAGGGTGGGGCAGACGAAGAGGACGAGGCTAGGGGTACCAATACCCCCAGCCCCCCTCTGAAACTGGCCAGGAGGGTGACAATGACCCTGTGTGAGAAGTTGGCCTGGCATATGCTGTCCACTAATTATAGTGGGCACCTTGCACCAGTCCAAATCGACTCTTATGGTAGGTAGGTTAAAGACAACCTTATTGAAAGCTATCCTAGTGGTAGCTGTGGAGAGCAGCCTTCAGGCTAAGTCTTGAAGGAATGTAAAGCAGCTTGTTTTACCAGTCTATAATCTCTTGAGTGACCAAATGAAAGAGCACCACACCAGGTATATATTCAAAATATATGTATTTATTACTAAACACACCCCTCTAGTCTCTTTATGAGGCTAGAGTTCGAAGTACATAGGTTATAAGATCTTAAATCACAGTAATAGCACAAATACACGTTTGGGCCCTAGGGGCGTACCAAACCATATACCAATAAAGTGGTATGCGAACCACGACTGAACTAGACACTAGGCCTAGAGCCTCTAGAAGTGCTTGGACCACAAGGAACCACCCAAGGTAGTGACACAGGGGACCCACGGGAGACGCGTGCAGTGTAAATACACAACCGCGATACGCCGTTAACTTCTATGGAGAAAGTCGGGATCGGGAAAATAGAGGAAAGGGACACTTTAAAGAGGACTAGGACAAAACCCTTTGAGATCTAGGACTTTGAAGAGTCTCTACCCACGGGAGCACCGGAGTACTCGTGTTACCTCACCCAGGGAAGCCGGGTGCATAGGTGCCTTTCGGGGTCGGGTTTCGTCGTCGGTTCTTATGGCGATCTGCTGCAAAGTGCTGCTGGCGACCAGGAGAAAAGTGTCCGGGTGGATCCAAGAGTGGATCGGAGTTCTGAAGAACCTGAAAGCAGAGGGGACAGAGTCTGGGTCACTAGCCAGTGACCAGGGAGGCGATGGACAGATGCCCACCGATGTCGAGTGCTTCAGGTGCGTTGACGGTCGTCTCGTTTCTGCAGCCACGAGGTCCAGGAGGCGTTGTCGGCGACCAGGAGCAGGATTCGGGCTGGTACACGATGTCTGTCGAGTGCTGCGGTGTCGGCGACCAGATTGGACCCAACAAGCCTTGGCAACGGCAAGTCTCGATGTAGCTGAAGATCGTCGATGGTGCAGACCAGCAAGGTCTGGGGAACTCACCCAGCAAGGGTAAGTGAGGGCAGGCCTGGAGCAACCAGACTGCCAAGTAAAGAAAAGATTGGCCTTCGGTAAGGGCTACTAGCCAACGGGCTAGCGACCGCGAAGGAGCCTCGTGACACCGCACGTGGAGCTGGCTTACAGGACACTCGTGGAGTGGGGGCCAGTGATCTTCGGTGCAGGTGGTGCTGGAGGCTAGGGCTACTCGGAGCCCAAAGCACGACTTCTTGGGAGACCCAGAAGATGGTGCACTTGCAAGTGTGCTCGGTGTCCAGGGGTCACGGTCTCACGTTACCCACGATAGCCACGGGCCTCAGCTTTGCTGGGGACTCAGGGTAGCCTCGGGGAAGTCTGAGAATCCACCTCTGGTGATGCGATGACTTCGGCGTCCGACGGGAGCTTCAGTGATGCGAACCGGACAGATGCTTCTTTGGTGCCTGCCAAGCAGGGGAGTCACTCCTTGACCCCAAGGGAGATTCTTCAGTCCTCTAATCGTGAGTAGAGCGTCGAAGGTCCAGGATTCTGTTTCAGAGTTTCGTCCAGGTATAATCTAAAGTCCTAAGGACTGGGTTCCTACCTTTATTCCAAAAATAGGGGATGGACTACTCTGTGGCCCCACCTATGGGTGGGTCAGGGCAGAGGGGTGGCTACACCCCTTTCCCTTTGTCCAGTTCGCGCCAAAGCAGGGGCTGCAAGCCCCTGATCCGGTTTGAACTGGGGTATGCACAGGGACACCAAATGTGCCCCCAGTGCAGGACTTCAAAGCACCCGAAAGTGCTCCCGCCCAGCCCCAATACACATTGTCCTGTCTGGGGAGGTGGTCACACCTCCCTGGGACAGGAAACCTATTGTCCAGGCCTCCCCTGCCGGAGTTTCGTCCAGCAGCAGGAGGCCAGACTCGTGTCTGTGGCAGCAGCATCCATTTTGTGATGCCAGGGCTCTGGAAAGAAGTTACCGGACTCGTCAGAGTTAACATGCCTTTCCCTCTAGAAGGGTGGAATGCTACCCCCGCCGCCAGAATTGGCGGGGGGTAGTATTCCAAGATGTTTGACACCAAACACGACATGTTTCGGTGCAGCCATTCCATAGTTAGCATTTTACCGCGAGGATATAATGCGTTTAAGAGTATATGGTCAGGCTGCACTACAAACAGCATCAGAGATGGTCTCCGAACGCTGCAGAGGGGCCCTGCTCATGCAGGGGCACCCTCTCACATAGGAACCATGCACTCTGCCTTTAGGATTGATAAGGCCTGCCTTAGGAGTGACTTATAGGTTTATATGTGTGTATGCATTTAGTGATATAGGTAACCTATACCACAGCAAGGGGTGCATGCACCACCTTACCCAGGCTGCAGTAGCAGACCTGTGGTGTCAGTTTGGATGGCCTACCAGGGGTGGCATAATATATGCTGCAGCCCCTGGCAGGCCTCTGAGGTACCTATGCCCTTGGTACATAGTATACCATATACTAGGGACTTACAAGGGCACTCCAGATCCCAATCAGAGATGTGCCTAAGGCACATGGAGACCCTTTTAAAGAGGAAACAGCTAGGCTGGGGTTCTGAATAGCAGGGCCCCAGCCAGACTAATGTCGAAAACCAGTGAAGTATCAGCAAAAAGTGGGGGTACCCCTGTGAAGCAGATCCTACTCTCCTACACAACCCCCCCCAAACGTAGGGACATTAAACTAACCTTGCCCAGTTAAGTCTTCATGTTCTAAGTGGAAATACCTAGAGAGTCCATCTGCATTCGCATGGTTACTCCCAGGCCTATGTTCCACTGTAAAGTCCATCCCCTGTAGGGAAATGGACCACCTAAGCAGTTTGGGGTTTTCACCCTTCATTTGTTTTAGCCATAAGAGGGGCTTATGGTCTGTCTGAACCAGGAAGTGTGTACCAAACAAGTATGGCCTCAACTTCTTCAGAGCCCAGACCACAGCAAAGGCCTCCCTCTCTATGGCTGACCAACGTTTCTCTCTAGGGGTCAGCCTTCTGCTAATAAAAGCTACTGGCTGATCCTGACCTTCTTCATTCAATTGTGACAGTACAGCCCCTACCCCCAATTCAGATGCATCAGTTTGAACAATGAACTTCTTGGAGTAATCAGGACTCTGCAGAATTGGAGCAGTGCACATGGCCTGCTTGAGGTCATCAAATGCCTTTTGACAGCTAACTGTCCACTGAACCTTTTTGGGCATTTTCTTAGAAGTTAAGTCATTCAAGGGTGTCACTATTGATCCATACCCCTTGACAAATCTCCTATAGTACCCAGTCAGGCCTAAGAAGGCTCTCACCTGAGTCTGGGTAGTGGGAGCAGTCCAGTCCATGATGGTCTGGATCTTGCTCTGCAAAGGTTGAACCTGGCCTCCACCCACAAGGTGGCCCAGGTACACAACCTGACTCTGCCCTATCTGGCACTTAGTGGCCTTGATAGTCAGGCCTGCCTTTTGCAGGGCCTGTAAAACATTCCTGAGGTGGACCAGGTGATCCTCCCAGGTGGAGCTAAAGACAGCAATATCATCTAGATAAGCTGCACTATAGGCCTCCAGTCCTGTGAGAACTGTGTTCACCAACCTCTGGAAAGTGGCAGGTGCATTTTTCAGACCAAAGGGCATCACCACAAATTGATAATGCCCACTAGGGGTTGAAAATGCTGTTTTGGGCTTTGCAGCATCAGCTAGTCTGATCTGCCAGTAGCCAGCTGTTAGGTCAAATGTGCTGAGATATTTGGCAGAGGCCAAAGTATCTATGAGCTCATCTGCCCTGGGTATTGGATGGGCATCAGTCCTAGTGACTGCATTGAGGCCCCTGTAGTCTACACAAAACCTCATCTCTCTTTTCCCACCACTGGTGTGAGGTTTAGGTACTAGGACTACTGGACTAGCCCAAGGGCTATCTGAGGGCTCAATCACTCCCAATTCCAACATCTTCTGGACTTCAGTCCTGATACAGTCCCTGACATGGTCAGGTTGCCTATAAATCTTGTTTTTAATAGGCAGACTGTCCCCAGTGTCCACTTCATGAGTGCACCAGGTGGTCTGACTGGGTGTCAGAGAAAACATGTGTCTAAACTGATTGAGGACTTGCCTGCAATCAGTTTGTTGCTGGGTAGTGAGGCTGCCTGCCAAGGCTACCCCATCAACTGACCCATCGTCAGGGTTCTGTGAGAGCAGGTCAGGGAGTGGGTCACTCTCTTCCTCCTGCCCTTCATCAGTAGCCATGAGCAAGCCCATGTCTGCCCTGTCCACATATGGCTTAAGTCTGTTGACATGGAGAACCCTGTGGGGACTCCTGGGTGTTCCCAGGTCTACTAAGTAAGTGACCTCACCCTTCTGCTCAACAATAGTGTGGGGTCCACTCCATTTGTCTTGGAGAGCTGCTGGGGCCACTGGCTCCAACACCCACACCTTCTGTCCTGGCTGGTAAACAGTTAGGACAGCTCTTTGGTCATGCCAGGCCTTTTGAAGTTCCTGGCTAGCCTCAAGGTTTTTGGTTGCCTTTTTCATGTACTCAGCCATCCTGGAGCGGAGACCAAGTACATAGTCCACTATATCTTGCTTTGGGGGCTTGAGAGGTAACTCCCATCCTTCCTTCACCAAGCACAGTGGACCCCTCACAGGGTGGCCAAACAGAAGTTCAAAAGGGCTGTAACCAACCCCCTTCTGAGGCACCTCCCTATATGCGAATAAAAGGCAGGGCAAGAGTATGTCCCATCTACGCCTAAGCTTTTCTGGGAGCCCTTTAATCATGCCCTTCAAGGTTTTGTTGAATCTCTCAACTAAACCATTGCATTGTGGGTGATAGGGTGTGGTGAACTTATAAGTAACTCCACACTCCTTCCACATTGCCTTTAAGTACCCAGACATGAAGTTTGCACCCCTGTCTGATACCACCTCCTTAGGAAAGCCCACTCTTGAGAAAATTCCCAGGAGGGCCCTTGCCACCACAGGTGCTGTAGTGGTCCTAAGGGGTATAGCCTCTGGATACCTGGTGGCATGATCCACTACCACCAGTATAAATCTGTGCCCAGATGCTGTTTGGGGATCCATGGGACCAACAATGTCAATCCCCACCCTCTCAAAGGGCACCCCCACCACAGGTAGTGGTATCAGGGGGGCCTTTGTAGTGCCACCTGCTTTGCCACTGGCTTGGCAGGTTACACAGGAGCGACAAAACTCCTTACTGTCTTCAGACATGTGGGGCCAGTGAAAGTGAGGGACAATTCTGTCCCAAGTCTTGTTCTGGCCCAGGTGTCCTGCTAAGGGAATATCATGGGCTAGGGTCAATAGGAAGCCCCTGAACTTCAAAGGTATTACCAACCTCCTGGTAGCACCAGGCTTGGGGTCTCTACTCTCTGAGTACAGGAGTCCATCATCCCAATACACTGTATGGGGACCACTAGCTTTCCCAGCAGCCTCAGCAGCAGCTTGCTGTCTGAGGGGTTCAAGGGAGGGGCAGCTCTGCTGCTCCTGGCTCAGATCTGCCCTAGAAGGTCCCCCTGTCCCCAAGAACTCAACCTGGTCAGGCTCAAGTTCCTCTGGGACAGTTCCTTCTTCAGGGCTGAGATCATCCCCCTCAAGGGACTGATCTTCCTCCTGAGCCAAGGGGGAAGGCACTGCCTTAACCCTACTACTCCTCCTCTTGGAAGGCACTTGGTCCATTCTTCCAGAATCCAAGGCCTGTTCAGTTTTAGACAGTTTAGCTTGTGACCTGGTCACAGCAAACACATCTGCAGGGATCCCCAGCATTTCTGCATGGGTCCTGAGCTCCACTTCTGCCCAAGCAGAAGTCTCTAAGTCATTGCCAAGCAAGCATTCGACTGGTAGGTTTGCACTTACCACAACCTTCTTAAGGCCAGTTACCCCTCCCCAGGAGAAGTTAACAACTGCCAGAGTATGGTCTGTTCTGACATTGCTAGCATTGGTCACTTGGTACATTTCACCAAGTATAACTTGTCCAGGTAGCACAAGGTCTTGTGTCACCATTGTGACACTTGCCCCTGTGTCCCTAAATGCCAAAGCCTCTCGTCCATTGATTAAAGGCTGTTGTCTGTACTTGCCCAGATTACTGGGACTCACAGTGGAGGTCACATCCATGCCTCCATCACAGACTAACACAGCCTGGGTCAGTTCCCTGACTAAGTCAGAGCCCAACTCAGTTCCCAGGGTGAACCCTACTAAACCCTTGGCTGGAGCACTTCCACCAACTGTACTAGGGGGAACAGGTGCCTTAGGGGCATTGGTGGAGGCTGGACTGGAGTCTTTGGACTTGGTGCAATCACTGGTCCAGTGGGTCTTTTGCTTACAGACCTTGCACCATGGTTTTCTTTGGCCTTTACCCTTGGTAGACTGGGAATCCCCACCAGAAGAAGATTTTTGGGGGCCTGATGAAGACTTTTGATCTTTACCCTTCTCCCCACCCTTGTCAGAGTTCTTAGCATCTTGCTTCTTGGTTTCCCCACCTTGGTTCTGTACCTTCTGCTTCACCCTGGTTCTGACCCATTTGTCTGCCTTCTTTCCCAATTCTTGGGGAGAGGTCAGATCAGAGTCAACCAGGTACTGATGCAACAGCTGGTTTTGACAGTTATTAAGAATCTGCTCCCTCATTATCAGATTATACAATCCTGAGAAGTCACACACCTTGCTGCCCATCAACCAGCCTTCCAGAGCCTTGGCAGAACAATCCACATAGTCTACCCAGTCTTGAGTCTGTGCTTTTTGGGTGTCTCTGAACTTCAACCTGTACTGTTCAGTGGTTAGGCCAAACCCATCAATAAGAGCACTCTTCAAGACCTTGTAATTGTCAGCATCCTCCTCTCTAACAGTGAGGAGCTTGTCTCTACCTTTGTCAGCAAAGGAGAGCCACAAGATTGCTGCCCACTGCTCCTGAGGGACCTTCTGTACTTTACAGGCCCTCTCTAAAGCAGTTATCCATTTGTGGATATCATCCCCACTCTGGTAGGGAGGGACAATCTTGCTCAGGTTCCTATGGTCATAGGACCTTTCCCTATCTCTAGGGATATGGCTGCCACCATGGGACTCTAGTCCCAACTTTCTTCTCTCTTTAAGGAGATCTAGGGATTCTCTATCTAAAGCCAATTGCTTCTTCCTGATCTCCAGTTGAGTTTCCTCATACTGGACCAGTCTCTTTCTTCTCTCATGAGAGGATTCCCTCCTGTGAGAAGAAACAGAGCTCCCTATTGAGGTGCCAGAGTGGTTAGACTCCTGAGAAGGAGACCTAGACTTTCTGAGCACACTCATAATCCTTCCTGGGGGGACAAAGGTGTGGTTCTCCAGATCCTCATCTTCATCTTCCCCAGAAGGGATTGGGTTTTCCAGGTCAGGGTCATTGTCACCCTCCTGGTCAGTTTCAGAGGGGGGCTGGGGGTAGTAGTACCCCTGGTCCCTTCCTCATCTGCTGGCCCACCCTCTGCTCCTACCCCTTCAGTCTCTGAGGACTTACTAAGATCATAAGCCACCAACAACTCCTGGAGGTGTTGGGTGGTGGGACTTTGGCCTGTCCTTAATTTCCTCACGTTACACAAAGCTCTCAGTTCCAAGAATGGGAGTGTGTCATACTTGGAGGGGGAAGCTCAATGGCTTCCTGCAGGGCATCTTTGGATCCTGCTTTTAAAGACATTACTAGTGTGGTGTGGTGTATGCACTACCTACTCTAGTGTGGCCTACTAAACTCTCTTGAGTTGTAGAAAGGGTTGTGCTATCCCTTAACACACAACTCTAAGTTCAGTAGAACTTACTGATATTCTAAGCTTAAATTATATGTACCTTAGGTACCTTTAGTGGTTTTCAGTTGATCAATTCAATTGAGATTATCTGGTAAAACAATAGCAAGCTGGAATCCCACACGCTGCACACCAATGTGAGAAGTTGGCCTGGCATATGCTGTCCACTAATTATAGTGGGCACCTTGCACCAGTCCAAATCGACTCTTATGGTAGGTAGGTTAAAGACAACCTTATTGAAAGCTATCCTAGTGGTAGCTGTGGAGAGCAGCCTTCAGGCTAAGTCTTGAAGGAATGTAAAGCAGCTTGTTTTACCAGTCTATAATCTCTTGAGTGACCAAATGAAAGAGCACCACACCAGGTATATATTCAAAATATATGTATTTATTACTAAACACACCCCTCTAGTCTCTTTATGAGGCTAGAGTTCGAAGTACATAGGTTATAAGATCTTAAATCACAGTAATAGCACAAATACACGTTTGGGCCCTAGGGGCGTACCAAACCATATACCAATAAAGTGGTATGCGAACCACGACTGAACTAGACACTAGGCCTAGAGCCTCTAGAAGTGCTTGGACCACAAGGAACCACCCAAGGTAGTGACACAGGGGACCCACGGGAGACGCGTGCAGTGTAAATACACAACCGCGATACGCCGTTAACTTCTATGGAGAAAGTCGGGATCGGGAAAATAGAGGAAAGGGACACTTTAAAGAGGACTAGGACAAAACCCTTTGAGATCTAGGACTTTGAAGAGTCTCTACCCACGGGAGCACCGGAGTACTCGTGTTACCTCACCCAGGGAAGCCGGGTGCATAGGTGCCTTTCGGGGTCGGGTTTCGTCGTCGGTTCTTATGGCGATCTGCTGCAAAGTGCTGCTGGCGACCAGGAGAAAAGTGTCCGGGTGGATCCAAGAGTGGATCGGAGTTCTGAAGAACCTGAAAGCAGAGGGGACAGAGTCTGGGTCACTAGCCAGTGACCAGGGAGGCGATGGACAGATGCCCACCGATGTCGAGTGCTTCAGGTGCGTTGACGGTCGTCTCGTTTCTGCAGCCACGAGGTCCAGGAGGCGTTGTCGGCGACCAGGAGCAGGATTCGGGCTGGTACACGATGTCTGTCGAGTGCTGCGGTGTCGGCGACCAGATTGGACCCAACAAGCCTTGGCAACGGCAAGTCTCGATGTAGCTGAAGATCGTCGATGGTGCAGACCAGCAAGGTCTGGGGAACTCACCCAGCAAGGGTAAGTGAGGGCAGGCCTGGAGCAACCAGACTGCCAAGTAAAGAAAAGATTGGCCTTCGGTAAGGGCTACTAGCCAACGGGCTAGCGACCGCGAAGGAGCCTCGTGACACCGCACGTGGAGCTGGCTTACAGGACACTCGTGGAGTGGGGGCCAGTGATCTTCGGTGCAGGTGGTGCTGGAGGCTAGGGCTACTCGGAGCCCAAAGCACGACTTCTTGGGAGACCCAGAAGATGGTGCACTTGCAAGTGTGCTCGGTGTCCAGGGGTCACGGTCTCACGTTACCCACGATAGCCACGGGCCTCAGCTTTGCTGGGGACTCAGGGTAGCCTCGGGGAAGTCTGAGAATCCACCTCTGGTGATGCGATGACTTCGGCGTCCGACGGGAGCTTCAGTGATGCGAACCGGACAGATGCTTCTTTGGTGCCTGCCAAGCAGGGGAGTCACTCCTTGACCCCAAGGGAGATTCTTCAGTCCTCTAATCGTGAGTAGAGCGTCGAAGGTCCAGGATTCTGTTTCAGAGTTTCGTCCAGGTATAATCTAAAGTCCTAAGGACTGGGTTCCTACCTTTATTCCAAAAATAGGGGATGGACTACTCTGTGGCCCCACCTATGGGTGGGTCAGGGCAGAGGGGTGGCTACACCCCTTTCCCTTTGTCCAGTTCGCGCCAAAGCAGGGGCTGCAAGCCCCTGATCCGGTTTGAACTGGGGTATGCACAGGGACACCAAATGTGCCCCCAGTGCAGGACTTCAAAGCACCCGAAAGTGCTCCCGCCCAGCCCCAATACACATTGTCCTGTCTGGGGAGGTGGTCACACCTCCCTGGGACAGGAAACCTATTGTCCAGGCCTCCCCTGCCGGAGTTTCGTCCAGCAGCAGGAGGCCAGACTCGTGTCTGTGGCAGCAGCATCCATTTTGTGATGCCAGGGCTCTGGAAAGAAGTTACCGGACTCGTCAGAGTTAACATGCCTTTCCCTCTAGAAGGGTGGAATGCTACCCCCGCCGCCAGAATTGGCGGGGGGTAGTATTCCAAGATGTTTGACACCAAACACGACATGTTTCGGTGCAGCCATTCCATAGTTAGCATTTTACCGCGAGGATATAATGCGTTTAAGAGTATATGGTCAGGCTGCACTACAAACAGCATCAGAGATGGTCTCCGAACGCTGCAGAGGGGCCCTGCTCATGCAGGGGCACCCTCTCACATAGGAACCATGCACTCTGCCTTTAGGATTGATAAGGCCTGCCTTAGGAGTGACTTATAGGTTTATATGTGTGTATGCATTTAGTGATATAGGTAACCTATACCACAGCAAGGGGTGCATGCACCACCTTACCCAGGCTGCAGTAGCAGACCTGTGGTGTCAGTTTGGATGGCCTACCAGGGGTGGCATAATATATGCTGCAGCCCCTGGCAGGCCTCTGAGGTACCTATGCCCTTGGTACATAGTATACCATATACTAGGGACTTACAAGGGCACTCCAGATCCCAATCAGAGATGTGCCTAAGGCACATGGAGACCCTTTTAAAGAGGAAACAGCTAGGCTGGGGTTCTGAATAGCAGGGCCCCAGCCAGACTAATGTCGAAAACCAGTGAAGTATCAGCAAAAAGTGGGGGTACCCCTGTGAAGCAGATCCTACTCTCCTACACAACCCCCCCCAAACGTAGGGACATTAAACTAACCTTGCCCAGTTAAGTCTTCATGTTCTAAGTGGAAATACCTAGAGAGTCCATCTGCATTCGCATGGTTACTCCCAGGCCTATGTTCCACTGTAAAGTCCATCCCCTGTAGGGAAATGGACCACCTAAGCAGTTTGGGGTTTTCACCCTTCATTTGTTTTAGCCATAAGAGGGGCTTATGGTCTGTCTGAACCAGGAAGTGTGTACCAAACAAGTATGGCCTCAACTTCTTCAGAGCCCAGACCACAGCAAAGGCCTCCCTCTCTATGGCTGACCAACGTTTCTCTCTAGGGGTCAGCCTTCTGCTAATAAAAGCTACTGGCTGATCCTGACCTTCTTCATTCAATTGTGACAGTACAGCCCCTACCCCCAATTCAGATGCATCAGTTTGAACAATGAACTTCTTGGAGTAATCAGGACTCTGCAGAATTGGAGCAGTGCACATGGCCTGCTTGAGGTCATCAAATGCCTTTTGACAGCTAACTGTCCACTGAACCTTTTTGGGCATTTTCTTAGAAGTTAAGTCATTCAAGGGTGTCACTATTGATCCATACCCCTTGACAAATCTCCTATAGTACCCAGTCAGGCCTAAGAAGGCTCTCACCTGAGTCTGGGTAGTGGGAGCAGTCCAGTCCATGATGGTCTGGATCTTGCTCTGCAAAGGTTGAACCTGGCCTCCACCCACAAGGTGGCCCAGGTACACAACCTGACTCTGCCCTATCTGGCACTTAGTGGCCTTGATAGTCAGGCCTGCCTTTTGCAGGGCCTGTAAAACATTCCTGAGGTGGACCAGGTGATCCTCCCAGGTGGAGCTAAAGACAGCAATATCATCTAGATAAGCTGCACTATAGGCCTCCAGTCCTGTGAGAACTGTGTTCACCAACCTCTGGAAAGTGGCAGGTGCATTTTTCAGACCAAAGGGCATCACCACAAATTGATAATGCCCACTAGGGGTTGAAAATGCTGTTTTGGGCTTTGCAGCATCAGCTAGTCTGATCTGCCAGTAGCCAGCTGTTAGGTCAAATGTGCTGAGATATTTGGCAGAGGCCAAAGTATCTATGAGCTCATCTGCCCTGGGTATTGGATGGGCATCAGTCCTAGTGACTGCATTGAGGCCCCTGTAGTCTACACAAAACCTCATCTCTCTTTTCCCACCACTGGTGTGAGGTTTAGGTACTAGGACTACTGGACTAGCCCAAGGGCTATCTGAGGGCTCAATCACTCCCAATTCCAACATCTTCTGGACTTCAGTCCTGATACAGTCCCTGACATGGTCAGGTTGCCTATAAATCTTGTTTTTAATAGGCAGACTGTCCCCAGTGTCCACTTCATGAGTGCACCAGGTGGTCTGACTGGGTGTCAGAGAAAACATGTGTCTAAACTGATTGAGGACTTGCCTGCAATCAGTTTGTTGCTGGGTAGTGAGGCTGCCTGCCAAGGCTACCCCATCAACTGACCCATCGTCAGGGTTCTGTGAGAGCAGGTCAGGGAGTGGGTCACTCTCTTCCTCCTGCCCTTCATCAGTAGCCATGAGCAAGCCCATGTCTGCCCTGTCCACATATGGCTTAAGTCTGTTGACATGGAGAACCCTGTGGGGACTCCTGGGTGTTCCCAGGTCTACTAAGTAAGTGACCTCACCCTTCTGCTCAACAATAGTGTGGGGTCCACTCCATTTGTCTTGGAGAGCTGCTGGGGCCACTGGCTCCAACACCCACACCTTCTGTCCTGGCTGGTAAACAGTTAGGACAGCTCTTTGGTCATGCCAGGCCTTTTGAAGTTCCTGGCTAGCCTCAAGGTTTTTGGTTGCCTTTTTCATGTACTCAGCCATCCTGGAGCGGAGACCAAGTACATAGTCCACTATATCTTGCTTTGGGGGCTTGAGAGGTAACTCCCATCCTTCCTTCACCAAGCACAGTGGACCCCTCACAGGGTGGCCAAACAGAAGTTCAAAAGGGCTGTAACCAACCCCTTCTGAGGCACCTCCCTATATGCGAATAAAAGGCAGGGCAAGAGTATGTCCCATCTACGCCTAAGCTTTTCTGGGAGCCCTTTAATCATGCCCTTCAAGGTTTTGTTGAATCTCTCAACTAAACCATTGCATTGTGGGTGATAGGGTGTGGTGAACTTATAAGTAACTCCACACTCCTTCCACATTGCCTTTAAGTACCCAGACATGAAGTTTGCACCCCTGTCTGATACCACCTCCTTAGGAAAGCCCACTCTGAGAAAATTCCCAGGAGGGCCCTTGCCACCACAGGTGCTGTAGTGGTCCTAAGGGGTATAGCCTCTGGATACCTGGTGGCATGATCCACTACCACCAGTATAAATCTGTGCCCAGATGCTGTTTGGGGATCCATGGGACCAACAATGTCAATCCCCACCCTCTCAAAGGGCACCCCCACCACAGGTAGTGGTATCAGGGGGGCCTTTGTAGTGCCACCTGCTTTGCCACTGGCTTGGCAGGTTACACAGGAGCGACAAAACTCCTTACTGTCTTCAGACATGTGGGGCCAGTGAAAGTGAGGGACAATTCTGTCCCAAGTCTTGTTCTGGCCCAGGTGTCCTGCTAAGGGAATATCATGGGCTAGGGTCAATAGGAAGCCCCTGAACTTCAAAGGTATTACCAACCTCCTGGTAGCACCAGGCTTGGGGTCTCTACTCTCTGAGTACAGGAGTCCATCATCCCAATACACTGTATGGGGACCACTAGCTTTCCCAGCAGCCTCAGCAGCAGCTTGCTGTCTGAGGGGTTCAAGGGAGGGGCAGCTCTGCTGCTCCTGGCTCAGATCTGCCCTAGAAGGTCCCCCTGTCCCCAAGAACTCAACCTGGTCAGGCTCAAGTTCCTCTGGGACAGTTCCTTCTTCAGGGCTGAGATCATCCCCTCAAGGGACTGATCTTCCTCCTGAGCCAAGGGGGAAGGCACTGCCTTAACCCTACTACTCCTCCTCTTGGAAGGCACTTGGTCCATTCTTCCAGAATCCAAGGCCTGTTCAGTTTTAGACAGTTTAGCTTGTGACCTGGTCACAGCAAACACATCTGCAGGGATCCCCAGCATTTCTGCATGGGTCCTGAGCTCCACTTCTGCCCAAGCAGAAGTCTCTAAGTCATTGCCAAGCAAGCATTCGACTGGTAGGTTTGCACTTACCACAACCTTCTTAAGGCCAGTTACCCCTCCCCAGGAGAAGTTAACAACTGCCAGAGTATGGTCTGTTCTGACATTGCTAGCATTGGTCACTTGGTACATTTCACCAAGTATAACTTGTCCAGGTAGCACAAGGTCTTGTGTCACCATTGTGACACTTGCCCCTGTGTCCCTAAATGCCAAAGCCTCTCGTCCATTGATTAAAGGCTGTTGTCTGTACTTGCCCAGATTACTGGGACTCACAGTGGAGGTCACATCCATGCCTCCATCACAGACTAACACAGCCTGGGTCAGTTCCCTGACTAAGTCAGAGCCCAACTCAGTTCCCAGGGTGAACCCTACTAAACCCTTGGCTGGAGCACTTCCACCAACTGTACTAGGGGGAACAGGTGCCTTAGGGGCATTGGTGGAGGCTGGACTGGAGTCTTTGGACTTGGTGCAATCACTGGTCCAGTGGGTCTTTTGCTTACAGACCTTGCACCATGGTTTTCTTTGGCCTTTACCCTTGGTAGACTAGGAATCCCCACCAGAAGAAGATTTTTGGGGGCCTGATGAAGACTTTTGATCTTTACCCTTCTCCCCACCCTTGTCAGAGTTCTTAGCATCTTGCTTCTTGGTTTCCCCACCTTGGTTCTGTACCTTCTGCTTCACCCTGGTTCTGACCCATTTGTCTGCCTTCTTTCCCAATTCTTGGGGAGAGGTCAGATCAGAGTCAACCAGGTACTGATGCAACAGCTGGTTTTGACAGTTATTAAGAATCTGCTCCCTCATTATCAGATTATACAATCCTGGAGAGCGGTCATTGCAACTGAACGAAGCACAA